>PVKM010028774.1:0-18072 GCA_004027735.1 Carollia perspicillata
GTGCCTCATTCTCCAGGGAGAATTAGAGAAGTCTTTTGGGTAATGGGCAGGACCGCACTGGGAGGTGAGAGTAGGGCTAGGAGAGTTTGGCGGGGAGACCAGCGAGCCGAGGAAAGGCCAGGCGCAGAGGCGTGAGGCACTTGGCCTACTTGGGATAAGCGCATTTAGTGGTTTGGGAAGAGGGCCTTGAAAAAGGTGTAGGACAAGAATCCTGGGTGCCCTGAAGTGGCTGCTTCCTGCCGAGGAAGTCCTCGATGTCAACTGCAGATCCCCTCAACATTCAGGGTCTCCCTCCTGCCTTACATAGGACTTGACCCCCTTTCTTTGAGGTTTCAGGGTACTCTCTAGAAACCTTTATATTGTGGGAGCCAGGTCACGGGGAAAGACCAGGGGAGAGGAGAGAACCGGTGAAGAGGCTGGTGTAGGAACAGAGCCAGGAATTGAAATGAAAAAGGTAACAGCCAACAATCCAGGGCAGAATTCTTGTGACCTAAGCATTGTCGTCTACTTCTCACACCAAGTGTGACGGCCAGGGCTTCAGAGGACTCAGATAGTTCCTCTCCAGCTTTACCCTGACTGTGGAGTCAAGCATTGGATATTTGGTGGACAGGAAAAAACAGAGCTCTTGTTTTTTCCATTGTCTGACCTCCTTTTCTGGGCCTCTGTGCCACCAGCTCTGGTTACCATGATTGCCAAGATTACAGTCACTGAGGTTGGTTGGCGTTTCTGGGATTGTGACACCCTGGGAAACAGGTGAGAATAGCTGCAGAGTGTGGCAAGGGTCAGAGGACTCAATAAAGCTCTAGGGTTAGTGAGCAAAAGCTACGAAGACCAGAGGCAGGAGGTGAATGTGTGCCCTGTGGAGTTGCTGTTTGCATAAAAAGAAAGTTTATTCAGAATATTCAGAGAGCCAAGACGATGGGAAATACTATAGAAATACAAGTTTTAGTCCTTAGTCGTATTTCCAGATTACTTAGTTCTTAAGACTGCTGCTGCTTCCCTGAGCTTTTCTAACTATGTCGCTTACTTATTTTACATTAAATTTATTGGAGTGACATTGGTTAATAAAATTGTATAGGTTTTAATAAAAGTATAGAATTCTGTGGTACATGATCTGCATATTGCTTTGTGTGTTTACCACCCAGAGTCAAATCTTTTTCCATCACCATATATTTGACCCCCTTTTATCCTTCACTAATCCTGACCCCTTCCTTCTGGCAACCACCAAACCACTGTCCCAACTCTCTTTTTCTGGTTTGTCCATTTGTTGCTTTCAGTTTAATACCCCACATATGAGTGGAATCTTGTGGTTCTTGACTTTTTCTGTGTGACTTATTTCACTTTGCATGATGTGCATCCACGTTGTTGCTAATGGAGGTCTTTCATCTTTTCTTTATGGCTGAAAAGCACTTATTTCTTAAGCCGAATGGCACAGGCATGGGAAGCAGTGGTTTCCAAAGATTCTACAGCAGAGAGCAGGAGACCACAGAAGAGGAGTGTGAGCAGGTGTCTGGGGTCAAGCAGCAACTCATTGCTTGGCTAAGATTTGGAGGCCACTGCAACTCTTGCAATTTAGATATAATCCCAAACAAATTAGATGTATCAGTGATTTTTGTTGCTCTTGGAATAAAATCTATGCAGCATCCAACCACTAGATGGTGATACATCACTTTCCTCTCAGGCTCCCTTTCCTCTGTGGTGATGATTTCCTTTTGCGGTGCAGCTTAGCAGTTAAACAACTTTTCTTATTTGGAATGATGGCCAAGCTGTAAAAGAGAAAGACACTTTCACTCTACAATCCCAATATATACTCATTATGACTTTTATGATAAGAATAAACTTTGAGACTGTTTAGGGACTTCCACATTTTGGACCAACAGTAGGAATTGCATTGATATCACAACCTAGTCCCCACACAATAGAAGCAAGCTTAGTTACTGGTACTTGCCTTTGTTATGTAAGATGTGTTGTTTTTTTTCTAGTCTTCCAGTACAAAAAAAAAAGTCCTGGCTTTGAACTATAAGTTGATTTTATGAGCCACTAATATGTGGATCATGACCTGTGGTTTGGAAGGAGCCAGGTCTATTCCTTTTGGCCCCACAGATAGTTTCTCCTTTGTTTTCCCTCTGTACCATTTGTGCCCTGTGTTCATCCAGTTTCGTTTTAAGTACCTGTGTGGCCAGAGCTCACTGCATCTCAAGGGGAGCCCCTTTCATTTTGAACAGCTGGGCCCCAGGCTGTCATTGTGCTCGCAGGTTAGTTCAGTCACCGGCGTCCACCCCATCAGTGTGAATCCACGTGGACCAGGAGAAGCAGCTGGAGAACACAGGTCCCCCGAGCCTCTCAGCAGGGGCTCAGCAGGGACCACCTCCTCTGGGTGCCAGGCCGTTTCACAGAACATGGAGAAGAATGTCCTCTCCTGGGCTTTTCTGGAAATCTTCCCTGTGCTACCTGAGGAACAATCACCAGAAAATGTCTTCTTTCTGCTTTCCTGGCTATCACTTTCCCGGTCACACACCCTTTCCATTGTCTTCCTCATATCCAAGCTGAAGCAGTGGTTAGATCTTGTTTCTCAGTGTCAGTATATCAGTTACACACACTTAATGCTTAATATAATATAATGCTTAGGTTTTTAAACATAGATTGTAATTCAGTTGATAATTTAAGTTATTAAAAGGTAACATGTGCTTCTTATCTAGGCCTGATATAAAGACGTGCTCTTCTAAATTGTTTGAGGTAGTCTCTCTAAAAGGAGGCATTGGCCCTGGCCAGGTAGCTCAGTGGGTTAGAGTGTATTGGTGTATTGTCCCAATACACCAAGGTTCTGGGTTGGATCCCCGGTCAGAGCACATATAAGAATCAACCAACAGATGCATAAATAAATGAAACAACAAACCAATGTGTCTCTCTCCCCTCCTCATCCCCCCCCTCAAATCAGTAAATTTTTTAAAATGTGAAAGGAGGTGTTAACCACCTACTTGGTGTATCCCCTGGTGTGCTCTGAGCAGGGCGCGGTGCCGGATGATGCTGTGGAAGCCTTGGCTGGTAGCCTGGGGAAACGGGAAGCAGATCCAGAAGAGGGAAAGCCTGTGCAGGACAAAGTCAAGGTAATGGCAGCTCAGATGCTTCTAGAAAGTAACTATCATTGCTTGCTCTCAGTCCCCAAATAAGTTAGTGGTATTTAAAAATATCTCCCACAACACATGACCAGCTGGCTTTCTCTGTTACTGTGCGTACCTGTTTACTAAGCTCAGCCTGAGCGGGCGAGCATCTGTGTTTGAGTGCCGCAGTGGACAGATGGCACACACATAGCAGAGTTCTGAGGCTCACCTTGTCCACCTGCATCCCTGTTGCAGAGGACTCGGGAGAGAAGTGGCAGTTGCCTACTGCTCCGCGGGACTTCTTGTAGCCGCACAGCTTAGTGGTGGGGTCTGAGCCTGCCAAACTAGGATACAGTGCTAAAGGGTAAGGGGCTGTAGGTTTTCAATGCCTGTGGTCACATATACCTTCTAACCTAATGACAGATACATTGACCTCAACTTTAGTCACTCAGGCATCCACTCTATGGAGAAAAGATGTATTAACACTGAAAATGGTATAATTTGTGTTTAGGAGAAGGCCAAAGAAGAGGATCGTGAAAAGCTTGGTGAAAAAGAAGAAACAATTCCTCCTGACTATAGATTAGAAGAAGTCAAGGTAAATAGGCTGGGGCATTTTTCTACTTGATTTTAATTCATACGGAATTCTACGTACATAAAGAAGGGACATGGGCACAAACTTAGAATATAAAGATCTTCTTTCTTAATATTTCAAACACCAAATAGTGCTAGTCCACTATTGTCCAGTTAGTGTACCAGATGTGAAGCTAAAATATTCCTAACTGGCCTTTGACTCCTTTCTGAAGTGAAAGAAACCTAATGTCTAAGGTACCTAGCTTTTCCTGTCCATTGCAATCCCAGAAATAAGAAAACCTCTATAGAGACCGGAAAAGGAAAATGAAGAACAATTTTTTCCTATGAGGAAAAATGTGCAACTTTTAGATATGAAGAAAAACTAAGAGTACTGTATTCTGTATTTTGAATGTACAGATTGTTCAGAACAAGTGGCACAGGGGAGACCCAGTCCTGAATTTTGTAGTTTAAGTGCAGCCACTTGAACAGGGGCAGAGGCGTGGATGATGGAACAGGTGTCAGCCGTCTTCACAAGGTGCCATCGTTTAAGAGGATATTCAGCTCAACCTCATTAACAATTCAGGAAAATCAAACTGATCTCCTCTTACTCACCCACATACACTCGGCCCTTTGTCTGGCAAGGATGGGAATTCTGTTGAGCACTCCCAGATGAAAAGTTTACTATTCTGCTTGCTTCTGCATTTCACAGTTCAGTTGAAAACATGGCATTTCTATTAATTCGGGCTCACACGCGTGCTGTCGCAAGGCTTTCAGAGAGCTTCTTAAATGGGCCACACGTTCTGTCCCTACTCACCCCCTCCCCATTTCGTAAGGGGAAGTAACTCGCTTCCTAGTAGGAATTGGTTGCTTACTCTCTCCCTTTGCTGAATTTTAGTAGCAGTTTTTAAGGAAGCAGTTGATTGGCTTTCCCTGACCACTTTATTGTGTGGTAGTTTCATCCACTTCTGAACTTGTTGACTTCACACATTATTTATTTAACATTTTCATGGGGGTTGGCTTGATCGATTTTTTTTAAATTCTAGACTATTATTTATCAGCTATGCTCACATCAGGCCTCTTCAGTGAGATTCAGCTCCCTGGGGTGGCTCACAAGGTCCGCCTTCCGGACACGGGGGACTTCAGTTTGAGCGTGGAGCAGATGTGCTCCTGATGGTCCTGTGTATCGCTTGGGAAATTTGCTGCCTTTGTAGCTAAAAGGGATATCTGTATTTTGTGGTTTAAGACAGGATGCACACCAGACAACTGTTGTTATGTTGGCTCTTGTCATTTTTAAAATCTGACCATCTAAGGGGAAAAGAGATCAGTTCCCCAGACTAATAGTAAGGTATTGCATGTTTTAAAAATTCTTGTTGCACACTGGTTGAAAATGAAAATTGCTGCTTTAAACCATTTCACCTCTTCGCATTTTAAATAAACCAAACAAAAGTCACCTTGACCAGTTTATCAGGAGAAATAAATATATATATTTTATATTTATATAGTACAATTATATATTTATATATATCTATATAATATTATATTATATACACACTATATTACCATATATTCTCCTACATATGTAAATATATATATGGCTTTGCACTTATTTCTTTTTGTATATGTGGATAAATGGATTTACCATTTATTTATAAATTTTTTACTGCAGAGTCACAACAACTTCATTGATTTTGCCCTGTTACTCAGAAGTGGCACTTAGAGTCATTAGAAGCTTGGCATCATCTCAACCATAAGTTTCAGAGCATTCTACCTACAGGATGAGCTCCCTGAGGGCAGGGACTTTGTCTGTCCCAGTTTCTGTGGTATTCCAAGTGTTTACTGAGGGGTGGGGCCCAGTAAATAATTGGACATGTTGCCTATAACATTATGTATTACATACATACACTATAAAGTTAACCAGCTTTTCCAAGCAACTTCTGTAAAGCTGCCGCCCCCCAGGCTCACCCCTGTGCTCCCACAGTGTCCGGCCAGTGCCCCCCCCCACAAAGCTCCACATGCCACACCACAGGACCTGTTCACATGGTTTTGTCTGGCACTAGTAAGTGGGCTTCTGAGGTCACAAGCCATGCCCAATATGTTTGGGAGTCCTTGTGCCTAGGGAATGCCTGTTATATGTGAGCTGTTTGTTAACATGAACTAGTCAGGGCCTATTCTCTGGGGAGAGAATCTGTTTTTTGAAATGATGAATCTAATTGACAACGTACATCAACATCATGTATAACCTGCTAATATTTACAAAGGTTGATGCTTAGGATAAATGTGAAATGACCCAATGCCGTATTTTTCTCCTCCTGGATAGGACAAAGATGGAAAACCACTCCTGCCAAAAGAGTCCAAGGAATCACCTCTAGTAAGCAAGCCTGTTTTCTCTGAGTATATCTTTCTCATTGGCCCTAACTCTAACCCAGGAAGGGCATAGCTTTCTTTTTAACGAGTTGATCAGCACAGGAACAGTGACGTCATTTTGAAGAGGAGGCAAGCGAGGTAGTGTTTGATTCATTTCCTGGTTCTTGCAGCCCTTGGATGAAGACTTCCTTCTCGATGCCTTGTCTCAGGACTTCACCGGACCCCCAAACACTGCATCGCTTGTAAGTCTGAAACTCCTGGTTTTATTTCCTCACTTTCAGAGTGGCAGAAATAAATGGAAACTTATAACTTAGAATCTGACTGGGTATCTGAGGAAACGATCACAAAATTAATAGCCCTCAACCCACGGTAGCTATTAAAAATGGGCTGCGTCATGAAGTATTGTTCTAGCACAGTGAATATTTTCAACAGTGTAACTAATTAAACCAGGAAGCATGTATTCCATCAAGTCCACCTATGAAAAGAGAATTTAAAATTGGGTCTACAGTTACTTCTTAGATGTCTTTACCAGTTGATATTCCGCACTTTGATCATTTTCCAAGTTACCTCGAGGGAAACCTAGCTTCCTGCGGAATAGATAGCCCCTCAAAGGGAACTCTGTTGCTAGAAAGCTTGGGAAATGTTGGGAAACAATAAGCAGGTTTCTTAACTGTAGGAGTTTGGGGACTTTCTGGATGCAAACATTGTAAGTCTGAGGGAGTTCCCAAACTTAGGTTCTGCAGAACCTTTCTTCGTGGGGTCTGGGTTATTTAATCCTATGTGGACAATGGCCTGGAAAATGCATGTCAGTTGAGGAACAGAATAGGTGACAAGTAGAAAAAAAATGATTCCTTGGAGTTGCCTGAAGTTTTTGCTCTCACATTTGTGGATATTATGTATGCTGTGTATATTAATAACAGATTAGAAAATATAATTATGTAATGAGATGTCAACTTATGTGAAGAAAGCAGCAATAGAAGAAGTGCTTAGAAAAACAAGACCATGAAGAAATTAAAGCCCATACGTCTAAGACAGTTTGACTAAATGTCTTAAGAATGGTGGCAATTACTTCCAGTCATTTCATAAGTTAATATTTTTATTAAAATAAATAGCAATAAGTTATTTGATATGACTCAACAGTATTCTGAAATATATTTGAAAAATGAATGCATGGAAATATGAAAAAATAATGAAAATTATCTTTCACTCTCTTTAGGGAAGATTAACCTGATGAAACATTGGGGTTTTTTGTACAATAACAGTAAAAAAAAATACAGTTCTGATTCAGAAAGCAAAGTTAGAGGTCGATGGAAAAAGAAATCAAGAAATGAACATAAATGACAGATTTGGTATATTTTTTCAATGAATGGGAAAAATCATTTCAGAAAGATTCTGGAGAAATAGGCTATTTAACATTGAGAAAAAATAATAAAACAAAACTTAGACCATATAGCAAATAACAATAGTACATTGTTATACCTAATATATTATTAGAATTTAAAAATATGTGATAAATCCCTGATTTGAGTGAGCAAGGCCATGGGAAACAGCCTCGCCATTCATTGCTTTTAACAGAATGAATCCCTGGCAACTTCTGAGAGGGCAGTTTGGTGGAATATAGCTAACACCATGAAAAGAACCGCCTCTGGAACTTTGATTCAGGGCAACTAATCACAAAGAAGAAGCTGAAATACTGCAAACAACCTAAATGTACAACAAGAAATGTGTAACAAACCATGAATTCTGCCATTAGATTGTTGAACAGCGTTTAGAATAATAAATAGGAATAGGAAATTGTGGAAAAATTATAACATGGAGTAAGAAATAAAATAGAAATTGCTCTCAAGATTCTGTGTTACTAAGTGTCCATTTGGATCAAGGGAATTAATAATCATATAGCTATATTAAGAGCTGTATTTAAATGGTGGCATTGTAGACATTGTTTTGTATATAACATATTAATGAGCGAAATCTCTCCTTTTTATTTTAAACACAAGCCATTTGAACATGCTAAACTTTCGGCTGCCATCTCCGAACTGGTTTCCCAAACCCCAGCTCCAGCCACCCAATCTGCGGGCCCACCCCCCGACACTTCGGTAAGCAACGTAGTTTGTGAATGTTTATTTTCACAGCAACAACAAGAAGAAGAAAGAAAACAGGTTCCTGCTTCAGCATAAATGGAAACAGACAAAAATTGTTAGGAGTACCAGGCACCTTCAGAAGGAGTAAGACTAGCAATTTAGGGAGATGGCAGCATATCAAAATGATTAAATGAAATCATGTATGGGAAAACATTTACACATAGTCACGAAGCTTAAATTGTTGCTTTATTAGAATTGAAAGTGCAGTGTGCATTGTGTATATATTTGAATTATTAGATTTTTAAAATTTTAAAAAAATTTTAGCTTTCCTGATATTTTATTTTCTCCTTCTTTGTATTTTTCTTAACACGTGCTATAAATACTATCCATTATTTAACCTCAAGATTATTTTATGGAATTGCTTGGTGTTTGAGCTTCTTCCCCCCAAATTAACAAATATGTCATGGAACAGCATAGTAAAAATTTGTTACTTTCATGCTAGTAATAGAAAAACTTCAGCATCAATATTGTTTTAATTATTCACATGTTCTGAGGCAAGACTGTGGGATCAAAGTTTTGCCAGACTTCCTTGATTAATTTTCTATGCGGCACCAAATGTGAAATTATCAAGGAGACCGTGGCACATCAAAAGAGAGAGATTGCCCTAAACCAGACCCCGTCTCCTATGGTCGCGAAATGCCTGATTTGCTAGATGGAGATGAAGTAGCTTTAGTGAAGTCAGCTATGCTGCCTTTGCTTTTGATGTGGCATCAAAGCTCACTTAGTGCTGTACTCAGAGATTCTGAATGGGTTTTCATCCTGTTGGGTCAGCCTCAGGAGAATCTGAAAATATCCAGAGTCACAAATGACAAAGCCCAGACCCGGCTTTGGGCAGCTGCACCATTAGCAGCTATAATCCTGAGCTCTCATGAAGCACTTAAAACTAGTAAAATGCTGTGTGTGTGTGACAACCGCAGTGATGAAAGTCCCCGTGCAACAGAAAGGAAGAATCATTAGTAGCCCGGGCTGCCGTTTACACTGTAGTTTTTAATACTCAGGTGAGAGGTTATGCCTGGATTGAGGCTGTTAGTAGCCATCTGCAATCAAAGGCTTTTTGTTTTTCTTCTTAGCAAAATGTCCTGACTTTATGTTTTTCTCTTTCAATTATTTTTTATTTTTATTTTTAAATTGCAGTTTACATTTAATATTGTTTTGTATTAGTTTCAGGTGCACAGCATAGTGGTTAGACAATCACATCCTTTAGCCATATTCCCAGCACCCACCTGGCACCATACATGGTTATTACCACATCATTGACTGTGTTCCCTATGCTGTGCTTTACATCCCCGTGACTATTTTGTAACTACCAATTTGTACTTCTTAATCCCTTCACCCTTTTCACCCAGTTCCCCAATGCTCCTTCCCTCTGGCAACCATCAGTCTGCTCTGGGCTTATATGAGTCTGTTTCAATTTTGTTCATTTATTTTGGTCTTTAGATTCCACATATAAGTAAAATCATGGTTATTTGTCTTTCTCTGACTGACTCATTTCACATAGCATAATACCCTTTAGGTCCATCCATACTGTTGTAATTGGTAAGATTTTGTTCTTTTGCTGGGCACTTGGGTTGCTGTCATGTCTTGGCTATTGTTCATAATGCTACAATGAAAAAATAGGTGCATATATCCTTTTGAATTAATGTTTTGGATTTCTTTTAATATTTACTCAGAAGTGGAATCACTGGGTTGTAAGGCAGTTCCATTTTTAATTTTTTGAGGAACCTCCATACTGTTTTCGATAGTGGCTGCACCAATCTACATTTCTACCAGCATTACACAAGTGTTCACTTTTCCCCACATCCTTGCCAGCACTTGTTGATTTATTGGTGATGCCATTCTGACAGGTGTTTGGTGATATCTTACTGTGGTTTTAATTTGCATTTCTCTGATGATTAGTGACATTGAGCATCTTTTCATATGCCTATTGGCCATCTGTATGTCTTTTTTGGAGAAGTGTCCATTTTTAAATTGCATTGTGGTTTTTTTTTTTTTGGTGTTGACTTGTATGGGTTCTTTATAAATTTTGGATACTAACCCCTTATCATTGGTGAAATTCGTTCTCTCATTCAGTGGGTTGTCTTTTCATTTTGTTGATGGTTCCCTTTGCTGTGCAAAAACTTTTTAGTTTAATATAGTTTCTCTTGCCTAGGTAGATATATCAGAAAAAATACTACTAAGAGAAATGTCAGAGATTTTACTGCTTGTGTTTTCTTCTATGAGTTTTATGGTTTTGAGGCTTACATTTAAGCCTCTAGTGTAAGAAAGTAGTTTAGTGTTATTTTTTTTGCATGTATCTGCCTTTCACAAGTATGTTTCAGAATGATACCTTACTAGTTTTCCCATCAGAGTCTAGTTTTGGTTAATATTTTATTTGGAGCCATCACTAAAACTAGGAATAATCTTTATTTAAATTAATATACTTGGGAATCAAAGAATAAACTAAGCTGTAATAATTCATGTGAGTTTTCATTGCTGGGGACATTAGACTGTCACCAGCATCTTGGGACAATCAAGCCAGGGAGCCCCATCTTTCTAGGAAACATCTGTTTTCTTAGAAGGTAAAAGACACCTGGGGGTGGGACAGGTGTAGAGAGGTACAGAAAGGTCACTGAGAGCCAGTGAACAGGGAGAGAAGACCCTGTCCCAGGGCTGGCAGGCCACTGCCTTCCTGTGGAAATCTTAGTGGCAGTGTTGGGGGCCACACTCCAACAGGTGACCTGATTTGGCCACCAGTGACTAATTCAGATTTATTTTTTAACAGAATGACAAAGAAATTGATGATGCCCTTGATGAACTTGCTGACCGTCTAGGACACAGGCAGCCTGATCCAGATGAGGGCAAACCAATGAAGGATAAAGTCAAGGTAAAAGGGAAAAATACATGACAAAAATAAGTGAAAATTTAAGATTTTTTATAGCATTGAATACCCTACCCTCCACACACACGCACACACACACACACACACACACACACACACACACACACCACTTCTGACTTTGTGTGGAGTTAGTGAACAGTTGGATAACATGTTTCGTATTTTTCTGTTGGTGGTGTTGTATTTCTTCACTTCCTCAGTGAGGACTATGCTATGTCACAGATTCAGGCAAATGCCCTGTTCATGAGGCCAAACCTTGTTACGATGGAAAAGCACACCTCTGCCTTGTTAATTTTATTCTCTTCCCAAATTAACTTTTCTTGGTTTTGTCTGGTAATGAGACATTGCATATATGATACCCATATGTGTGCCTGTTTCAGGTTGACACACTCTGTGTGTGTGGTGGCAGGGGTTTCCCTAGCAACCTGGTCCGCCCTCATAACGAACTCTGCACACAAACTCCGGAAGGAGGAGAGCTTTGACCAGGAGTTCGACCCTGTGCCGAGGTCTGTCTACAAGGCAGAAACTGTTAACTCTCCACATCTTATGCAACATGTATAGGGACTTATTGATACTTAGCATACAGTCAACAGTCCACAATGCAACAATCCCTTTAGCCTGGAATCAGGAAGCAACTGACCATCCAAACTGGTGTCCCATAGACAGCATTTCAAAGAACGGTTACATCTTGATTCTACTATTGTCATAGGAACATTGATGTGAACTTGACCTATATTTGAAAAATTAAATTATAATGATGCAGAAAAATAAAATCTAAAGCACCCCCTTCCCGGGAGGGGGAGAGTTAGGGTCACTGAATTTGTGACAGAGACCAGCCACACCCCACTGAGGTGGGGAGGCTGGACGGTAGGTGTTGCTTAATAGCAGGTGTCCCCTCACTTGCAACGTAAGCAGTCAGCACATCCATTTAGATTTGCTGTGCATCCTGGTCCTTCAGATTCGCTTGTAAATAGTGGTTATTATTATCTCTCTCAGTACCAAGGTGCAGAATTTGATTTCTTTATTTGAAAAGTGAAACTGACAGATATTTTATGTCTTTGGGTGTTATCTCTTCACATAGTTTCTGAGGATAAATTTTTAATCATTTATTTTGGCTTAAAATACAGGTATGAAAGTCACAGATGTAATCTGACATATAGAAGCACATGAGTTTACTTTTTTTGGTCAACTAATAGCCTGTTCAAATCATCCAGTATGTTATTCTCTTGCTTAAAAAATAAACATGGGTACGTTTTTTGCCTCAGAAAAGTACAATAAATGCGAGTCATGCATTTCAGAATGCATCCTGTAAGCAAAAGAGGAAAGGAATATTAATTATATCTATTCATTGTTTATAGGAAAAAGTTAAAGCTGAACATAGAGACAAGCTGGGAGAGAGAGATGACACCATCCCCCCTGAATACAGACATCTCTTGGATAACGATAAGGTAAGTGAAGGCAGAGGTCCACACTGGATGTACACAGCAAAGCTTTTTAAATTCAAACTTCACTTGAAATGAATAGGAGTTTCACTTTAACAACAGCATAGAAATGTACTGTGACGATTTTTAATGTGCCCTTGTCAAACAGGCTGTCTAGGATTCTATTTAATATTTATTTGAGCCAATATAACCTACTGTTTATTTATTCTGGACACCGTGGCTGAACAATATTCAGTCACTCACTGATGCTCAACAATGATTCCAAGGCATGTACACAGATGAACCCTTTTTACAAGAAAAGGCTATAAAAAAGAATGATATTTGTAATCCTGACTTAAGCAGAGTCTCTCCATTTAAGGAGAACAATAAAGGAGCTAGTATTGCAATAATTAACAGGGCAAATAAGGTAACTCCAAGACCTGGGGTCTCCCTTTCTTCCTTCTCCTACACTGTTGAGAGAAGACAGGCAAAACCATATTCTCAATCACAAGTCCTATTTCTATATCTAAATATATTGTCAAGAAGGCCTGGCCTGTGTCTCCAACATGGAAGCCAGTTTCTCTTAGGGCTGTACGTCACCCCTTCCCGTTAGGCTCCTAGTTGTAAGTTAATTAGATGATAAATAACCCTTTCCAGGTCTTTTCATCAAAGAAAAACAAGGAAGTCCAAATTACATCCTCTCTGTACTGCTTCATTTGATTTAAACAGTGTCACCGGTTTGAGTGTCTCCCCATACAGAAATCAGTTCTCCGTGCTTTTATTCTGTATTCCTCATGAGAGCAGCTCTGCACCCTGCCAGACTCCTCCCTGCTCTGATGGTACCACCAGACCCTGCGTGTGTTCTTTGGAAAATGTATTATTTAATGTCCTTGCCTTTGTAGACAGGAAAAAACCCTGATGAGTTGTACTCATAATCCTGACTGAAAAAAAATAACCCTAATACATCTGTAGACTGTTCCAGTGCCTCAAATCCTTTTGAAATATGATAAGCTATAATAAATACTGCATAAGAACACTAGTAAATAGGACATAAAAACACAAGTTACTTTTTGTAACATTTTAAGCAGAATTTCAGTGTGATGGCAGAAAGTTCCTAAATAGTGTTTCTTTCACTTCTGGGACCAGACTCTCCCTCTTGTATTTTCCCCAGGAATATTGAAATAGTAACAGGGTGGTACTTAGCCCAAGCTGGTGGGGAAATAGGAGGGACCCAGGTTAATCAGCTATGGCAGGTAGGTACTCTCCCAGTCAAGTAATGGGATAACATACACACATTATATAAATGCTGACTACTAAGTAAACCTCTACAAAAATTTATGTCTAACCAACAGTCTGCTTTGTTTTTAAGGGCAAACCAGTGGCTCCCCCTACAGAGAAACCCAAGGAACCAAAGGTAAAAACCACAGCTGCATGCTTGTGTAATTTTTTTTAAATTCTAGTTGCAACTTGTGCAATTTAGAAATCTAAAACTTATTGAATGCTTATCCTCTGCTTGGTATGATGCCAAGCGCATTTAAGATTATGTGTATTATTTCTCTTTCAGTCTTCTTCCCAAGAACCCTTCAAAATAGGCAGTTCCATTTTCTATACAGAAAATCAAGGCTCAGAGAAGACCAAGCAACTTGTATCAAAGAGTAGAATAAAATAAAGCTGTCACTATTTTCCTGTTTTACTATCTCCCTTATAATACATTACTTTGTCAGGAAAGGAATGTCAGCACGGTTTTTAATAAGCATCGTTTATTTTCAGTGATGTGGGGAAAGCCACTCTATAGCATTTTGCCTTGTGTTTGTTCACTGCCGGTTATTTCTGCTAATACCTCAGAAACCTGAGGATGGCCGAGACCCCATCGATGCCCTGTCAGGGGATTTTGACAAGTGTCCTCCAACTACAGAAACCTCAGAGAACTCAGCAAAGGTACTGTGCTTTTTCATACGTACTTTCTTTGAATGTGTGTTCATGTGTGTATACACATGTATGCGTGTAATTCTGCTACCCCACAAACACTAGTTAGTACATTTCTTCTCTTTTTCCATATGTATGCATTTCATGTAGTTGTACTCAGAGTCCATATAAATACATTACTTAACATTACCATATTTTTGGACTATAAGACACACCCAGGTTTTAGAGCAGGAAAAAAATTTTGAAGCAAAAAATGTGGTAAAATATTTAATGACATAAATAACACAATATTTCACCAACGGAAATGTGAACGGAACTCAACAGCAACATTAACAACCATTATTCCTCTCCAATTTGCAGGGGAGGGGGTCTTATAGTCCAGAAAGCATGGTGCTTCATACATGCTTTCCAGGTTGCTTCTCTATTGCCATCATTTTTGATTGCCACGCTGTGTTGCTATGCCACAAGAATGCTTTGCCTGCATTTATTTAAAATGAAAGGGGTCTCTTCCCTCACCTCACTCTCCTGTGCCCACTGACCTGGGGTTTCCTCCCCATCCATTAGGACCCCGTTCAACCCTCAGCTCCTTCAGGGAGACTTCTCTTACTGCTTCGCCCTCCCCGGGCCACAGCCGGAAGCCTCTCCGTCCCTGCCACCCACGTTACCTAGAGTTACACGTGTAGTGCACCACCGAGCTGTGTCCCTGACGCAGTAGTGACGTGTCTTTTACCTCCCTGCTCAGGATTAGCAAAATGTGTGGTATAGAGCAGATTCTCAAAACATGATTATTAGTGAATGAAAAAAATCATATGTGACGCAACAAGTGTGCGTGTGTGGCATTTTACCTATAAATTATACCCTTCCTTGTCATTTTTGGGAGAATTAATACTACAGATTACACTTTGCTATTGCTTTGGTGTTATTAATCATATCTCCCATCAGTGAATTGCCAGTCCTTCCCCTGCTGGGTTACTTAATTTCTAGTCTTTCTCAGCATCTGATTTCTGCCTCCTATAAACTCATAATTAATGCCTTTTTGGTGAGTGGGCTTTATTTTTATATATGACTTGCCCCAGCTGTCTGTGGTTGTCTCCATTGTTACATTTCTCCTCCATAACACTGAAAACAATGTCCTGTTCTTAGTCTATGGCACATAAGAACCAATCCCAAGAGAAACAAGCTGTGTGTTGATGAGGAAAGTGTGGTCCAGGTGAATCATGCATCATGGAAGTTGGCAGAGCATCATTATGACCCACATTTCCTCCATTTTTATCCTTTTTACCACCTACCTTAATGACTTCTGTGTACATTCACCATGGTTCAAAAAATTGTGACTAAAACCCCCAAAGTTTTCCATTATTTAATTAAATTGGAGGCGTTCAGCCTGCTAAAAAGAATAGTCTGAATTGATTAATTGTAGCTGATGCCTAATTGCTAGGTGGATTAATGAGAGCCGTAGCCTCATCACCTTTCCTTTGCTTTAGGACAAAGAGGAGAAGACTGCGTCCATCTCCAAAGCACCCAAAAATAGGGGGAAAGCAAAGAATTCTGCAAAGGTAAACAGAGCAGTTAAATATATTGCAAATTAATTTAGCAGTTATGTAAAATGGCACTTATCCTTTTAGTCATTTAATTTTATTGGAATCTATTTAGGCTAAAATAATTTAAGCATTAAGCACTATCTATCCACTAGTCTGTCTTGGTAAAGAAATTGAAGGTATTTTTCTAATTTTTGTGCAAATACAATTGCCCCCATTTCCCCCCCATTACCTTCCCCCACCTTACGCACCCCCACCTCCCACATTCGGTCCTGCCACTCTGCCCCCATTGTCTTTGTCCATGAATCCTTTATACATGTTCCTTGACGACCCTTCCCCCTCTTTGCCCTATTATCCCCCCTCCACTGTCCCTCTGGTGACTGTCAGTTTGTTCTTTATTTCAGTGTCTCTGGTTATATTTTGCTCTCTTCTTTGTTTTGTTGACTATGCTCCACTTATAGGTGAGATCATGTTATTTATATTTCATCATCTGATTTATTTCACTTAGCATAATGCTCTCCAGTTCTACCCATGCTGTCACAAAGGGTAGGAGTTCCTTTTTTCTTTCTGCTGTGTAGTATTCCATTGTGGAAATGTACCATAGTTTTTTGATCCACTCATTTAATGATGGGCACTTAGGCTGTTTCTGGCATTTGGCGATTGTAAATTAAGCTGCTAAGACTTCTTTTTTGTTTTAACTAACTGGTACTTTAGAAATCTAAATGAACATTCTTAACACAATTGTTAAAACACCACCAGAGTCCTATACTGATCTAGAGAATATTGTACAAAATACTGATGAGACCATTGTAATTTTATGGTGCCCAATGTCAGGTAAGCAGTCTGTGCTGGCCTCTTCCCTTCTAGCACATCCCCCCACTGTCTGCAGATGGCCTTGCCTTCTACTTCAAAGAGAAAAATTGAGGCCACCCTGCAGAAAAATCCCTGAGGTCCTGTTCCACTTACCCACTGACAAGCCCTCTCCCGGCTCACCCTTCAGCCTCTTCTCTCTCAGCAGTCAGTAATCCACTCTCTCCAAAGTCTTCACTCTCTTCATTCTCAGTTTTTCCTTTTATAATATGATTACGTTTTTTTCACCACTTTAAAAGCAATATTTGAACTTAGAAGCCCTTCTGCCTACCACCCTAACCCCATCCTTAAAAGATCTAAGATTTCTTCTTCCTCTTCTTAAGCTCTGCCTGAGATTGGCAATGACATGCTGGTTGCTGGATCATTAATTCCTCCCTAGTTTAGTTGATCTCTCAGTATGCTTTGGGACCTTAGACTTGATGCTGTGATGTGACTGGGAGTTTGGGGCCTGCTGGGATGGGTGGATGCATTTTCCACCTTCACCTGTCTAAAGTTGCATGCCACCACTTCCGATGGAACAGTTTCCCTTGTGTCATCAGACATCGATAGTACAGGCTTGTCTGTGTTTCATTACATCTAAATTAGCATCACTTATAAAATAAACAATGACTTTGTGTCTCATTAAGGAAATAATGTGATTGTGATATGCTATTCATTATAAGAACCTCTGCAAATTGAGACATTTTAAAAGGCAGGCGGAACACCACCAGAGAATGTAGTCTGTATAAGTTTTAGAATATAGAGGTGGTATATAGAATTAGGGAAGATCCTAGAGTTTCTATAATCCAAAATATTAATTTGATACCACCCAGGAGGGAAGCCTATTAGTATATAATTTTTCATGTTGCTCAAGAGAGTAAAACTGAGGCTAATGAGTGGAAGCCACAGGTTCCAGTTCCTTAGAACTGGGCCTTGATGGAAGAGAACAGTTGGGAGCATTATTCAAATCATTCCAACTGCTGTCAGGAAAGGACTGGAAGTTGGACTAGACAACTTCTGAATCCCTTCTGATTCTTAGAACATATGATTCAGATGGTTATTACTACGAAACCCTAACTACAATGACAAACTAACAGTACAGCTTTAAAAACAATACTCCAGCTACATCAAAACTCTTTAAAACAAGGTAGTTCCAGTTCAAGGTGGCAACGTAGGAAGAGCCCGAGCTCACCTCCTTCCATGGACACACTCAATCTATAGCTAAAACAAGTTCCTCCGAAAAAAAAAATCCAGAAGGTAGCTGAGTGGCTCTTACTCATTGGGCAA
>PVKM010028775.1:0-18527 GCA_004027735.1 Carollia perspicillata
TTATCTTTAATCTTGGGTAACTTAATTATGGTGTGTCTTGGTGTGTTTCTTCTTGGATCCAATTTCTTTGGGATTCTCTGAGCTTCTTCGACTTGCACATCTAGTTCCTTCACTAGACTGGAGAAGTTCTCCCTCGTTATGTTTTCAAAAGTCTTCAATATCTTGTTCTTCCTCTTCTCCTTCTAGCACCCCCATCATTTGGATATTGGAATGTTGTTCCAGAGTTTCCTATGCCTCTTCTCTCTCTCTCTCTCTCTCTCTCTCTCTCTCTCTCTCTCTCTCTCTCTCTTTTGCATTCTTATTTCTTCATTCTGTTCCAGTTGAAAGCTTTTTTTCTTCCTTTTGTTCCAGATCATTGATTTGAGTCCCTGTTTCCTTCCTTTCACTGATGGTTCCCTGTATATTTTGCTTTATTTCACTTTGCGTAGCCTTCATTTCTTCCTTCATTTTGCGACTGAGCTCAGTCAATTCTGCGAGCATCCTGATTACCAGTGTTTCAAACTCTGCATCAGCTAGGTTTTCTATCTCCTCATCATTTCACTCTTTTTCTGGAGTTTTGATCTATTCCTTCATTTGGACCATATTTCTTTGTCTCGGCATGCCAATCTGGATGAATGTTTTTTCCTTAACTCTTTGGTTGTTGGACTTCCATGTGGTTTGATTCCTCTGCCGGTTCTGGTTGTTCTTTATTTTTAAGTTTCTTGTTATCCTTCTTTTGGTTGTTCAAGGAAGTGAAGCAGTCTACCTATGCCTCCATCTTTGCTGGAACCACTCATTTTTTTATTCTCATTCTCACATCATTTACAAAGAAAGACTATAAATCACTTTGAACAAGATTTAAACATAGCTACATGTTTTAGATTGAAGTTTAGGATCACAATCTAAGCCCAAGTAACTCTTGAGAAACAATACTTTTAGAGTCCTGTGTGCCAATTTTACCCACTCCTTTTTAGTTATTTTGTATATGTGTAGCATTTCCATCATAGTGGAAAATACTATAAAATATTAGCTTGAGGGGGAAAAAACTAAATAGTAAAACAATTTTATGTTACAAAGATTAAAGAATAACAATATGTGGGTTATTTTTTTAAAATTAATTGATACTAGTTTCAAGGGTATGAAGAGATCTGATGTTATTTTAAGACATAAATTTTAATTCATGTATCAATTAAAAAAATAAATAGTATTGCCAAAATATATCAATTGGATTGAATAGTATATACTTATATACTACCTCTTTGAATCCGCACAATTCCTTAATTACTCTAAGTTGTTTAAGTAACTATGTATATATTTCCCAGGAAACAGCTAACAATGTATTTACTATAGAATTATACGGATTTTATTTTAATATTTTATTTATATTTATCATCACACTTTTTAAAAATAGTAGATACAACACCAATTAATGGCATTGAATATGCAATATGTATTTGCTAATGTAAATTTTGTAGTTACTACAAAATAAATGTATTTAATCATTCCATAAATATCAGAATGGTATCACTGTTCTTTTGGATTGGGATTATGTATTTGAAGGTTTCCATCAGTTAATTTCATGGATTTGTTTGAACTTTTCATTTTTCCTCTCTTCAAATACTTGAAAAGTAGCATAACATATATTTCCTTTGACATCTTCTGACAAATGAAATATTCAACAACCCTCAAGCAGCCATTACTCTTGAGATGCCATCATGACCTCAACAGCACTCCTAGGCAAATCAACATAATTACCACACATCTAGAACATACATAGACCCTTGTTAGACAAAGCAGTAAAACCTCTACTGTTGAGAGGTCAGAATTTCGGTTTAAGTGGCTCAGGGTCTTAGATTCAGCACTTTAATATCTGGCTAACGAATATGCTTTACCTTTAATTAAAAATGCAAAAAGTGTAGCTATAACATTCATATTCATAGTGTAGGATGAAGAATATTCTCTAACACCTACTTAGAATATCAAAGCATTTACCAAAATATGTTCTTTAGGTTTTTAAAGAAGGTAGCTAATAAGTAAAATGAAGCACTTTTTAATGTGTCCCCTTTGGAGAAACAAAGAGATGTATTCACTTCTTAGCAATAATAGTTTTGCTGGCTCATCTAATTATATAGATGAAAATCTTAACTCAGGTTTTATTTTTAGTGGATCTCAGCTCTCTTAATGAGTATCTGAAAACAATTGGAACAACAACATTATCCACAAACCTTTAAAGAGAATTTAATATGTGTCACTCTTCTAAGTGTTTATAGATTAAGTTCATTTACTGCTTACAGTCACTTCATGATGTAGATAATATTAATTCACTTACAGATGAGGAAATTGAGGTGAAGAGGGATTCACTTATTTTGTTCAAGATCATAGAACCAAGTGGGCATTTTTAAACCAAATCAAGGAAATTAACCCATGCAATTACTACTAATCTGTATTGGACATCAAAGAAATGTTTAAACCACCTTATATTTTATTAAGAAAAAATCACGAGACTAAAATGATGATGATTAGTCATGAATTCATTTAACAGGTGTATGTTAGTGTTAGGTATTGTGATCGATACAAATAGGAAAAGTGTGGATGACAAAAATATGAAGCTTAATACAAAAGTAGGATTATTTTTCAAAATTGCTCTAGTTTATTATTCTAAACAGTTTGTATCAAGTAAGAAAAATTAATATGTATCAAACTTTCAATTGTTTTTGTAATTTCATCTATTTATTTTTACAGTCACTATATATAAAGAGCTTTAAACATAGTGGTTGTAAAGATTTTATTTTAAGGAGTGTCATTTGACTATTCTATAATTTTACTCTCTGTATGTAGTTTTTGTCTTTCCCTGTTAAGTCTAATAAATGTTCTCAACTCCCCTGGCCTGTTTATATTCAAATACTTGTAATGTCTGTAACAGTCTCCTCTTCTAACCTTCATATTCTCTATCTACCATGAAGTGCTCCTTAAAAACTTTATCTAAATGACTTTAAAGTAGGTAGTTGTAAATATCCACTTGGTATAACTATATCCAATCACTTCTTGACATTTTATTGAACATTTTAGATATTATTTCTTGAAGGCTAGTTGTCTGATTTAATACTTTATTATTCAGAGCAGCTCTATCCAATCTAATTTTCTTCAGCGGTCGGAATGATCTATGATTGTGCCATCCAGTGTAGTAACCACTAGACACATACTGCTATCATTGAGAACTTGAAATATTGTTAGAGGGGCTGAACAACTGAATTTTTACTTTTATTTAATTTCAGTTACTTCAAATTTAAAGTAAGTCACATGTAGCTAGTGGCTGCCACTTGGACAATGTAAGTCTACAGTGCTGTATGCAGAGCGGATATTTAATAAATTTCACTGAATGGATGAACGAGTGGATAAGTGTATACACAAAAGTTCTCAGGCTCCCAAGAAATATCTATCTACACTCACACTTTTATTTTTAAAGTGTTGCAAATTATTTATGGAAGCAAACATTCTAGGTATTTATACTCAGTATCACAAAGTTAGCCTTGGAAACAACTCTAGATCATTTAGACATCCAAGCCCCTACTGACAAAGAAGAGATAACCGAGTCCAAGGAAGACATATGTACTTGTTTCTGGGCAAATATGTGAAGAAGAAGGACTAGAGTTCTGGTGCCTTTATTCTCACGGCAGTATTTTTCCTATAACACCCTACAGTTAAGGGTAATTTTTAAAATCTTTCTCTAACTTCTGTGCGTGATCACCCTATGAAATTGTAAGCCAGTTAGTTACCTGGAAGCAGACCCTGAGGTCCAGATTAGAATACGGTTTACTTGTGAGGTGTGCAGAACACCACTAGAGGGGCACTATAGGGAAGGCTAGATAGCAAGACAGAGCATTATTAAGGCACGTACTGTGGGCCTCAGAACTTAGTTTCGTGAGAAAATGTATGGGATACAACTTAAACACGTGCACGTCAGAGTTATCCAGTTTGGAGAGGGTGGTATCAAGTGAGAGAGCTAGTATATATGTCATCTTCCATGACTTCACAGGCATGTGGAAGTCAGCAGAGCCCAATAATGAGGCAAGGGATATTGGTGGGGCTTTTCCAGCTTCGGCCCTACTTAGCACTTAGCATAGGGTTAAGCTATAGTAGTTGCTTAATTAATTTTTTATTGAATATATGTAATAGGAAACATGTTATTAGTTTCAAAAATAAGATTAAATAGAGTGCTTTTACTTTTTTAGTCCTATAGCCTTCATGGACTAGTGGCTTTTAAAAATAGATAAAATATAGTTGTTCCTCAGTATCTGAGAGGCATTAATTTCAGGAACTCATGGGTACCAAAATTCATGGCTGCTCATCTTTTATATAAAATGGTGTAGCATATGCATATAACCCATGCACATCATTTTGTATACTTTTAATAATATCTAGATTACTTATTACACCTAATACAATGTAAATGCTATATAACTAGTTGTTATACTGTATTATTTAGGGAATAGATACAAGAGAAAAAGTCTGAACAAGTTCAGTCCAGAGGCAACCATCATAGGCCAAATTGCATAGTACGCATCAGTAACAATCTAACATTTTTATCTTAAAAATATTTTTGAGACCTGGCTGGTATAGTTTAGTGGATTGAGTGTGGGCTGTGAACCAAAGGGTTGCTGGTTTGATTCCCAGTCAGGGCACAGGCCTGGGTTGTGGGCCAGGTCCCTAGTAGGGGCACATGAGAGGCAACCACACATTGATGTTTCTCTCTCTCTCTTTCTCCTTCTCTTACCCTCTGTCTAAAAATAGAATAAATAAAATCTTTAAAAAACTTCTTTAAAAATATTTTTGATCTACATTTGGTTGAAACTGCAGATGCAGAACTCACAATATGAAGGGCTAACTGTACTTATCTTTGTATCTCAGGAGCTAGCACAGCATCCAGCACAGAAAAAATGGCTTCAAAATTATTACCATAACAATCTTTGCAACATAAAACATCAGAAATGACAAAATATTTTGATATACTGCACCTATTACTCTTAACAGTAAGTACTAATTGAACATCAACTACCAGCTTCAAAATGATTTGTATACATTAACCCATTATTCTTCACCATAATACTATGCTGCATGTATTATTTTTACCATGAAATCATATGAAAACACAGATAGGTTCTTGTGTGTTTTACTCTTGAAAATGATAACATGTAAATTGATACTTTCAAGCATGCATTTATAATTTAATGCATTGCTATTATTTCTAATGTGGCAGGCTTGCCTATTGGAAACACTTTGGGTTTTGAAAGCTGAGTGTGGAAGCCTGGGGACTCTGGTTCCTCTTACACACTGTTCACTAGTTGATTATGAATGACCTTTCTCGCTTTAAAAATGTTTCATATCAATAAATTCAAAGAAAGATTTTTAAAATCTGCAAAAGTACTGGTGTTCTGAAGCTTGCAAGGATGTGGCCATAAAAGAAAATCAGGTTTTGGAAAACACATATCTGTAAAGGAAAATATACTATTTTTCCTCTTAAATTTCTTTTTCCAAATGAGAGATTCCAAGGCTTGCTATCACCATGCACAATACACAGTGAGCACCCGCAAGGTATATTAGACATGATGCATAAGACAAGCTATTTCCTTGACATTAGAACAAGTTTCTAAATTATTTCCCTGCTGGGAAATTAATGTCTGCAGAGCACATCTAATGTCTACATTACAGTGTAATTTACCTAACCAGAAAATAATAAAACAGTAAATATCTTTGTCCAAATTTTACTGCCTTAGGCATGGTCATTTAGGAAATGGCTTGAAAATTGGGTAAAAATGTGGTTTAATGTAACAATTAAAATAACTTTCTATAATTTTTCTTTAATTTGTTTACATTGGATCCTTTTCATATTTTAAGTCCAATATCAATGCTTGTTACAAAATGGAAAATGTTGACATGCTTCTAATAAAGCTATAACAGTGAGGTTCATAGGTCTGCTGAAGCCTGTACCAGCTCAGCTGGCTCAGCTGATGATGTGTTCTCTTATCAATTCGATGCTCAGTGAAGAGATCTCACCTTGGTATCTGGAAATCCATCATGGAGGAATTATTTACAGCACAAATTGTAAAAGTTATAAATCAAGTGGCCCCCTGTCCATCCTGTTTCTAAATATGTAACAGCAGCATTTACCAAAGAGTATTTACCATACTCTTTGCCAACTTAGCAAAGAATACGAGGCATCCCAGAACTCATAACTAATTTAATTTAACGTAAGATTTATTTGTACAAGCACCTTGCCTATGTGATATGTCATAATTACGTGACTGAACTGCTCTGGAACAAAAAGCATGGATCAAGAGATGGGGTGTTGCTTTAGGGTAGACTGATGGTATGTCTAGATTGAGACCTTTGTTGCAATTAATTTTTGTCTTTAATTCTAGGACCACTGAAAAGCTTCCAATTTTTTGTTAATGACTATTATTTAAAAATATCTTGCCATGTCACCTCATATTAGTTTTACAACTGAAAGAATATTTAATACTAAAAAATAAAAAAATATATAAATCTCAGAATAAAAGACAACTTTTTTCTAGGAAAGAAGAAAATGTACTCTTACACTATCTTATTATACACACACAAAAAGCTTTGTCACAATGTGGATAGAGAGTTTGGAACCTCTGCACAGAAGTGTATCTGTTTTTCTTAATGAAGAAGTCATCAAAAGATAATCTAAGGAGAATATTCTGAAGAAAAAGGTAATATCCAGCTTTGAACAATGTTGAGAGAGGTGAGGTTACCAGAGAGAATACCCAGTCATGCTGGCAGAGGTCAGATGGTGCCTACCGCTCTTTTATCTGAGGGTGACCTTTGAAACTGTCTAAATTCCTGGCTTCCTGGTCTATGCTCACTTACATAGATTTCTTGTAAAAAAAGTTTTTTGGTATCACTTTCTAACATAGAAATGTGTTGCTTTTCAAATACATGTATGTGATCCCCTTACCAGTTGTCTCTCATTAAAGTTAATGATCCATCCCTCTGATTTATTGATTAGTCCCCTGTATATTTCCCTGAGCTTGATAATTCAAAGGTGTTGATAACATGTAGTTTTACAATGAGCAAAATGAGGACCCTACCTAGAGGCAAGGTAAACTGATTCAAGCCTGGCTGATAAACCTGTTCTGATAGCTGATCTGGCAGACCCTGGAGTCAACACTGCCCTATGCCATTTGAACATGATAACTATTATTTATTTTTAAAATGTTCACTTATTTTCAAGAGAGATTAGATATCATTATTCCTTGTGTAACTACTTCTGGAAATTATTACAAATATATTTAAGTGTTATTTTTCTACCAAAAATGTAAAAGGAGTTGTGTATGTTATGTGGGCTCTTCTAACAAAGAGAATGATATATGGGAAAACAAGCAAACAAACAAAACAAATAAACCCTTGTACAGTAGCAAATGAACCAAGTGTGCATTTGGCATATTTAACAAAGCAGACCAATAGCTTTAAATTAACCCTGAATTTGCTTCTGTAGAGGAGAATTAATATTGACATTTCCAGCTTGAGGGGCCACTGAGCATCAATAAGTTGATTGTTGTTCAATTATTTAATTAAGTTCCAGGAAAGATGTGAATCACAAGGTCAGCCAGCATCTGAACTAATTTATAGAAACAGATTAGTATTGGTCAAAAGCTGACTGCAGTGATCACTGAGAGAAGGATATGGATAGATTCTCTTTGTCGGCTAGTGTCTTGACAAGAAAAATGTAGAAAACTAATTTCAACTTTTGTATTAAAATGTAAAAAAAAATAGGATCCACAAATATTGTAGTGAATTTAAGCATGTGGGTTATTCTAGCTTGTATGGTTTCAGATGAGCCAGTGAAAAGGTAAACATTAAAGAAGAAAGTTTTCCCAAGACCACTTGTGGCCCTGACAACAGTATTGAATATTGAAAATAACAAGGCACCAGCATTAATAGTAAACTGAAATATTTACTTGTCAGACTGTTATTTAGAGGTACAAAGGAGAAATGTTTTTAATCTACAAATGATACACAGGAAACAGAAAATCCACTCATCTTTTGGCTTTTTAGATTTCTAAGTATGTTAAGGTGCTTACCGTACGTACATCAAAAACTTAATTCAGCTAGTACAAAGGGTAAGAAGATCTGCATAGTGAAATTTGGCTAGAAGATTATGTTCACTGTAAAGGACTATGAACAATCTATGTAGAACATTTCTTTCAAGACCCAGCAATGGGCAAAAGAAGAACTATTCTGTTAAATAACAGTACAGAAGTATAGCTACTTTGTTAATTCCCAAATCCACAGTAAGGTATATATACTATATATGCCCTTTAAGATTGATTGCATCTAAGATGGAGGCATAGGTAGAAAACTTATAGGCAAGAAGGGGCTGGAAAGAAGTATTTGAAGTCATGAAAAGCAAGGACCTACATCCAAGATTACTCTGTCCAGCAAAGCTGTCATTTAGAATGGAAGGGCAGATAAAGTATCTCCTAGATAAGGTCAAGTTAAAGGAGTTCATCATCACCAAGCCCTTATTATATGAAATATTAAAGGGACTTATGTAAGAAATAGAAGAAGATAAAAAACTATGAACAATAAAATGATAAACTCACAACTATGAACAACTGAACATAAAAAACAAAAATAAAAACTAAGCAAACAAATAGAATAGGAACAGAATTGTAGAAATGGAGATCACATGGAGGATTATCAGTGGAGAAGGGGAGGAGGAGAATGTGGGGGAAGTTACAGGAAATAAGACGTATAATTGGTAGGCATAAAATAGACAGGGATAGGTTAGGAATAGTCTAGGAAATAGTGGAGCCGAAGAACTTACATATACAACCCATGGGCATTAACTGAGAAGGGGGGGTGGATTTTGGAGGATGGGGATGGTTCAAGATGGAGGGGAGATAAAGGGGAAAAAAACTGGGACAACTGTAATAGCATAATCAATAAAATATACTTTAAAAAGATTGATTGCCTCTATGATAGAATGACAAATGTATCCAATTGAAGGAAAGCAATGGATCCAATACAATTTTATTTCATAAAGGTTTTAGATCTGTACATCATGCCAAAAGTCATCAATAAATTGGGATATATTGTCTTGTTTCAACCACCATTAAGTCACAGCACTGAGCTACAAGATTATGGTCAATGAGTTGCATTTGATGGGCCATTGCCAAGTTCAGGTGACATAAGTAATGTTCTGCAGTGGTTGGTTCCAGACCTATTGCTGA
Organism: Carollia perspicillata; assembly: GCA_004027735.1. Taxonomy (NCBI): domain Eukaryota; kingdom Metazoa; phylum Chordata; class Mammalia; order Chiroptera; family Phyllostomidae; genus Carollia; species Carollia perspicillata. The sequence continues at coordinate 9,237 of PVKM010028775.1, forward strand.
GCATTTTAATCAGTGACTTTGATGATTGAATCGTGAACATGATCATTAATTTTGCAGATAATTTGTAGAGAGTGACATCTCTAGCACTTCAGAGGAAAATAATGGGAATAGAAAATAACCTTAGGAAATTCCACAAGTTTTCACAGTTAATTATGGTAATATTCAAGAAGAACAAATAAAGGTTACTTCATTGATTGAAAAAATGAAGGGAATATAAAAGTGAGGAAAAGGTGTTTATGCATAACAGACATGATTAAAGACAATTTGAAACACCATAGAGAAAGGGATTAAAAAGTCAAATATGGGTACACATTACTACATGTAAATTACTGTGTGTACATTACTATATGTACACGTGGTTTAAAGGGAGCAAGCAACTTAGTTGTTTGAATGAGGTAGTAAGAGTATGGTGCTGTGGACAAAGGATTTGTAACAGAAGACTTGGGAGTTGTATCCAGCTCCTACACTTGCTAACTTTTAGGTCTTGGGTTAAACTATGCCAAATCTCTGAATTTCATTTTAAAGATGACTTTAACAGTAGTTTGTTCAATGAAATTTAAAAATGGTATGATTTATGAATAAAAATACACAGTGAATTTTAAATCACTACATTAATGTTAATTGTTGAAAATAATTTTTACAGAAGCAATAGTCTTTCAAAATACATATTGTTTATTCAGACTTTGTGGAATTTTTAGAGCATTTATAATTTTTAAGAATATAGATAGCATACTCTATTAGATCTTCAACTGCATTTGAATTAAAAATAATGTTTTTAACCAAAATTATCAACATTTCTAGAACACATACAAGAAGGAAGCATTTTTTAATTGGTAATTAATCCAAAATTATATTTTGTTAACTACGGTACTAGAGATTTAACTCTTATTTCGAGCCAAGGTTACTAGGTTCTTGCAGTGTATGGAATCACTGGTTTTGACAGTTTCAAAGAGAGGAAGGTGACTACATTGTCATCAGTCCGAGGGTGTTCAGATACATGTGGTCCAGGCTGAGAATAGCTTGAATATTATTAAAAGGTATTTCAGAGTGCCTTCCTGATTTAGTAGTTCATCTTTCTCTTTTCTTATTTTAAATTTACTATTCCCAATTCAATGTTTTTACTAGCCCGAAGTACTATTCTGTTGGTTTTTCTAATGCCATAAATAAATCTCTATTTTGCCAGAGTATGGAGACTTTGGGTTTTGTTTCTCCTTTAATCTTAGGCAGAAGAAGAAAACCATAGTGGAAGAGGGAAACCTGTAGACTGAGTGCTGAGCAAGAAAAATAGAATCCTATACAAATCAATAGCAACTTCTGCTTTCCAGAAACACAGATCACTTTGAAATTGTAAAGTATATGCAAGTGAAAATTTAAAATTCTACTTTGAATACAACACATATGGAAAAAAATTTTGACGGGGTCAGGATTGAAATGAGGCTCAGAGAAAACCCACTGAGAAAAAGTCAGGGTCTTAAGTATGCAATGTTAAATTAGATAATTTGGTGATTTAAGCACCTTTCTTTATTTTAATTTTTAATTTAATCTTTATTATATTTTTTAATTTAATGGGCTTCACTTAATACTACTCCGTGGTATGCAACCCACAGCCTTGATGTGAGAAACTGGTTCTCCTGAATAAGTATCTTTCTTTGCATATGTAATTTTCTACTTACAAAGACCTGACTATATATTCTAATTTAGTGGTATGAAACTCTCAGTGATTAAGAATAATTCATATTACTATTGCTTCATAATGTGAAATCTGTTCAGGAAGATTGGAAAACCCTATTATAATCCCAATAGATTATACTGTCATTAATAAGAGTTGCATCGAAACGAAGTCATATTTATTCTATTGCAAACAGCTTTGCATGAAGCATTTTAACCCCCAATAAACGTGCTATATTTTCAAATAATATGTGTTGGGGAAACAAAGAAACAAACAAAAACAATGTTAAAGTTCCTTTGCAACAAAGAACGAGAATGCTTCTAAGGAAATTAATATCACTAAGTCACTAAAATAACCTAAACTCATTAATTTAAAACCCCAATATTTAAAAATGATACAATTCAATAATTCCATGCTATTTTTGCATCTGAAATGTTATCAACTCTTTTTCCCCTTATAGTCCAACTTTTCTTACTGTAAAATAATGTCAATCTAAATCTTCTATTCTCACCATTAAAAAATGATGAGCAAAATCATAGAGTTTTATTACTTGTGGTTCCTAGAACAATACTGCAAAGACAGTGTACACAAGAGCCACCTAAGGATCTCATAAAAATACAGATTTAAATTCAGCAGGTCTAGAGTGGGACCCCAGATCCTACATTTGTAATAAGCCACCATATGCTGTCTGGAATTCATAGAAGACGATAGTTCACCAAACCTTTAAACTATCACAAGTATTTGCTGTAAAAATCTTGAAAATCTGAGTAACTCACTAAGAATACAGATATAATGTGGTGGGAATTATTACTGTGTTCTCTCTCAAGAAGTAGCCAAGGAAAATGACACCAACCACAGAGGCCAGTGCCCTTATATTCCTGTCATGGGATTCCAATGCTTTTTCTCATTATTATTATAAAATATTTACCATATCCATAAGGTAATACACTATAGATACACTAGTACTCCGAGTCATGTGGTACCTCTCAAAGTCTTCTGAAAGCAGATTTTCAATAGCACCTGATTTTAATGAATACTATATATTTTTTAAAAAATATATAATTATTAACAAATCATCACTGAAGACAAAATTAAAAGCAAAGGCTCTGATTCATGAAATTTAAAAATAAATAAAACTAATTATAAAATACATCTATGTGGCTCAAATGGAAATGCCATAAAGACTGACTCATGTTCTGGCTCGTTAGATTAGTGGTAAACTATGCTGTTTCTTTTTATTACTTTTAAATCTATGGAAAGGTTGAGCTAGTAGAATGAACATTGAATTGGATAATTAGAAATTCTGAGGAAAAACCTGTATGATGAAAGCCTCCATGAGCCTCTGTGCTTTGGGGCAGTTACATGGGGATAATAAGTCACTGATGTAGAGCTGGGACTAAGGAGTGAGATTATGAAGGAAAGATCCTTAGCACTGTCTGCCTGTGGTTAGCCACCTACAATTACTAGCTTAAATTATTATTACTCTTAATAATCAGAGTTCCTGTGAAAATTATATAAATAGGAATATTTATAAAGTAACTTTTACCATGTTAATCTTAATAACAATAATAATATTGATTCTACAACTTATTGAATACCTACTTCGTGTCAAGCACTGCCTGAAAAACCAATAATCTCATTATATCATTGTACATGTTCAAAATTTACAGTGTGCTTAAGAATAATTGAGCCCATGCCTTGGCTGGTGTGGCTCAGTGGATTGAGCACCAACTTGTGAAACAAAGAGTGACCAGTTTGATTCCCAATCAGGACACTTGCTTGGGTTGCAGGCCGGGTCCCCAGTTGGGGTCCTGAAAGTGGCAACCAATCAATGTTTCTCTCACACATTAGTGTTTCGTCTCCCTCTCTTTCTCTCCCCACTTTCTAAAAATGAATAAATAAAATCTGAAAAAAAAGAACAATCAAGTCTAGAAAAATGAAGTGGTTTGCCTACCATTCCTAGAGTTTATGAAGCACAGAACAACAGGTATTTCAACGTAGGTTTCTCTAACCTCACAGTTCTTGGCCATTTCACTATACTGATGTTCAAACTGTTTCTTGTGGTTCTCTCATCTGTGAACTAGGATTAATAATGTAAACCACACACACTTGTTTTAAAAACGATACCAAATAATGCACATTGAAAAGCCAGCACAATGCCTCGCACAGTTAGCACCCACAGGACAGTTTCTGCCTGCAGTTGCAGATGAGTCATGGAATGCATTTTAAGTCTGAAGTGGGCTCTGCCTGCAACAGCAACTACCACAGGCAGGTTGCCACCCTTCAGACTTTTTCATCAGCTTCTGTTCTGTCCTCTCCAACTGTCAGTGCAGTATTTCCCATCATGCCTTTGGTTCTGTTTAGCCAGATAGAACCTAACAGTATTGGGGCAAAATAAGCATTCTGCCTTTTTTTTTTGATTCCTGGCAGAATCTTCCAAACACAACTTTCCTTTTGCTGATGCTGTTAATTGCACAAATGCTCATGTCATTTTGTTTAGACTGTGGTTGCATCCTGTTTTGACTATCACGTTGCCCTTATATGCTGGTCTCCCTGTTAACAGACTTCAGCTGGTACACACTGTGCCTGGGAGACTGATAGCCATCAGCTGCAGTCAACAGGCAACTTCTGCTTCAGCTAACTGCTGGAAAAATATTTTTTAAATTGTATTTTTAATTCTTAAGAAAAAATTTTTAGATTTATGTATGAAAGACATTCTTCTTTCTTGAGTATTTACAAATGTCTAATAAACTCTCCCTTTTCTTATATGCACTGAATTAGGTGACATAAAAAATACCAATGGCCCTTTCTGTTATATGTTACTGATAGTGGTGGCTTTTATAAAGCTACCATTTATCTTTCATTAGCACTTTTAATGCTGATGAAATTGGATTTGTTACATGTACAGTATAAAGAGAAGACAAGGACATCAGAATTGTTAATGTTCTCTCTGTCTCTTAGAAGAAAAGAAAGAGGAAAAGAAAAAGAAAAAACGATTTACCAGTGCTCACCCAAACAAAGAACATAAACATTGGTCAGATCAGCACACATATTTTCTACAACTGTGTATTCCATATGCATCTTCCATCTTGCTTCCTCTTTTGTATTTGTCATTTTAGTTTATACGAATCCTAAAGACCACATATTAAGGACAGTTAAAAATGCCGAGGAATTCTGTTCAGGTGCATAGCAGAGTGCTAGAAATCTGCATACAGAAATAAGAAGCTCTGTCGGTCATCTGGGTACACATGTGTCCTTTAGTCCAGAATAGTACCACTGCACATGTGGGATAACAAAGGTTCGTAATTGTATCTGATCCCATGGCTCTTGCACAGCACTACAAAACTTTAGTTCTCTAAAATGTTGTTTTGTTTTGTTGTGGACTTTTTGTTATTATTATTTTTACTCAGCTATAGATTCTACATACATTCCCCTATTTCTGGTGGGAGGGCTATCTCTGCCTCACTGTGGGCAATCATGATGCTGTGGAAATTAAGGTGTCCTCCTTTTACTACTGCACCATAAAGACATAGAGCTTACTCCTCACCACTGGGATGTAGCCAGGAAATAAACACATAGCTTATATTTGGCTCATCAGACATTCCCTTCAGCTATTTAGAATTGTGAGAAAGTGTCATAAAGTTAGAAGAACTAGTTGGAGTCTCTTTTCTTAATCAGAGAGACTCAAAACAAAAGAAGTCACCCAGAGACCACATCTGTATGAGTACTCCCCTAAAATTCCACCTCTCCTTTACCTTGGGCTGCACCAAATCCTGCTCATTCATCTCTAATTTCTCTTGCAATATGTGAATGCTGAGTATAATTACAATATTTTCTTTTGCTTATTTTAATATGACTTTAATCAAAGAATTCTGAATTGTACAACTCAAAACTGTGCATAATGACACTTATCCAATCTCAAAATGCTTGATCAGTGTGATTGTCTATAGAATGTACTATTACTCCCTTAGAATCTGGATCAGTGCTGCTCTCGGAAGCTGTCAATGAGTTTTACCCACATGTTTTATTCAAAGTGGACTATTTATTTATGTGTTGTGTGTGTGTGTTTAACTTTCTTTACTCCCTTCAACAGACTACCTAGTACCCATTCCTTCCAAACTTTCTCCTTTTCCTCTTATTTGACCTTAACCTGGTCTCAAAGTCCCTATCAACTCCCCAAGTTCTCTCCAGAGCTGTTTTAAGTAGTATATTCATAATGGCACCTCCCACGTTCAAATTTTATCACAATTATTGCTGTGCAGTGCTAATATTCAGTAAGATTTGTGAGCACGACTGGCTCAATAAATTCTTATTTATATTTTCCTGTGTGCTTTATTTCACCAACTTGATTTAAACTCTATTATAGATAGATTAAAGGCTTATATCTCACTGTTTGTGTAGGCTAAGCATATTGTCTCATGAAAGAACTATTATTTAATTTACATTTTAGTTCTCAACACTTAATTTGTCTTTGCTTTTGTAGAATTTTTGCTGAGTTTTTTTAAAGTAATAATTTGAGCAACTACTTTCTTATGCTCTTCAATATATGTGTATTAATTGCATCATTTGTTTTATAAAGGATTTTACATTAAGTAAATTATAGATTTGTACATGGTGGCTCCCTGTCACATAAAGAAGAGTATTCAAATATTTAACAAATAATCTTAGTTTGGTGGTTTTAGAAAGTGACAATAACTGATGTCTACTGAGTACATAACAAGTGCCAGTAGGTGCTAAGTGTATATATAAAATATGAACTAGAAGTGAATTTTCACGAAGATCCTATTGGGAGGTACCATTTATATCCATCCTATCTTAGAAATGAGAAAACTGAACTTAATAAAATTGAAGTCCCTAGTCACCACTATCTGGTTGATATGGGGCAGAGTAGGAGTTCAAACAATTTCTCTGTACATATCAGCAAAGAAAACAAACAAAAATGCATAGGGGACTTTCAATCAATATGGTAGGTAAACGGGGTACCTAGAACCTCCTACGACCATATCAAAATTACAGAAAAATCATCATTTGGAATGCCCCACATTTAGCTAAACAGAAGCCTTCTGACTAAGAATATAAAGAAGCAACATCAAGACTGGTAGAAGGGGTGGAGAAGCTGCATGGACTGGTACCACACCCACATGTGGCAGTTAACAATTGGGAGGAATATCTCTGTGGAGATGCCCTTTAAAAATCAGTGGTCCTATCTCCACATCAGAAAGCCCAGCCCAGGGTTCCAGTGCTAGGAAGAGATGTCCTCCTAGCTTGTAGACGTAAAAATCAATGGGGATTGCGGCTGAGTGAGACAGAGGGCTTTTCAAGTCCCAGGTGTTCCTCTTAAAGGGCCCACACAGAGACTTAGTTGAACTCACTGGCTCAGAGTTCCAGAGCTGGTGCTTCAGCTCCAAAAGCTACAGTGCCATAAGAGGAGGAACGAATTGCCTGGCTTTATGATGATGGCTGGAGGGGCAGTTTTCTCCCAGACACAAATGCTGGCAGACATCATTGTTCCTTCTCTGAACTTACCCCCTACACAGCCAGTAGGTGGGCCCCATGTCTGAGACTCAATCAACTTGGCTCACACTGTTTTCCCTACCCTGGTGAACCTCTTAGCCAATGCCCCATCCAAATTTAGAGCCCACCCAAGTTGTTCTCAGTGGCTTTTCCATACAAAGTGCCTCTCTTGGCTCATGCCTTGGACTTTTCTAAAATCTGTCTAACAGGCAGCATCCAGCCTCTGAATGCCCTGTGTCTTCTGCTAAGTAACTCTAGGCCTGGCACTAGCAGCAGCTGGCTTTGGCTCAGTTTGGCTTCTCCTGGGCACCTCAAAGCTCTGCACAAATAACAGCCATATGCAGATTGTTTTGTAGCTCAGGCGGTGGCTGACCTTGCACATTCCAACAGGCTCCAGAGCTAGTGTACCTAGTGGACAGATTCCGACCACACCAGAATACAAACCAGCCACCTCCAGTTAGCTACATGCTCAATGGATGAATGTGGCAGGCACAAAAGCCCCACTGAAGCTAGTCCTGGCCTTCAGTGTCAGTCCCTGCACAGCAGCTCTCCCATTGCAGTAGCAGCAGGTCTTTGAAATCAATAAGCCTGAGGGTCAATCACCCCCAGTGACCTGGCAACAGCAATCAAGGCTCAACTACAATACAACGGCACAGGCGATTTGCACAGGGGGCACACCCTGGAGCATTCAGCTCAGGTGACTTGAAAGCCTGCACCCCTGGGCCCTACAGGACACCAAATATACAAGGCCATTCTACCAAGTCCAGGAGGCATAGCAGCTCTACCGAATACACAGAAACTAAAACAGGGAGGCTGCAAAAATGAGGAGACAGGTCCCACATTAAAGAACAGAAGAAGTCTCTAGAAAAAGGACTAAATGGAATGCAAGCAAGCAAACTACCAGATACAGAATTCGAAACATTGGTTATAAGGATGCTCAAGGAACTTCAAAAGAACTTCAACAGCATAAAAAGGGATATGGAAACCTTCAAAAATAACCAGTCAGAAATGAAGAATACATGAACTTAAATGAATAATAAAGTATAGGGAATCAACAGAAAAGTAGATGAAGCAGAGAATCAAATCAGCAATTTGAAATATAAGGACGCAGAAACCACCCAATCAGAACCACACAAAAGAAAAAATAATCCTCCAAATAAAGACAGTATAAGGAACATTTGGGACAATTTCAAGTGTACCACCATTTGAATCATGGCAATATTGAAAGGAGAAGAGAGAGAGTAAGAAATTGAAAACAATGACAGAAACTTCCCTGACCTGATAAAGGAAATAGACATACTAGTCCAGAAAGCCCAGATAATTCCAAACAAAGTGAACCTCAAGAGGCCCACACGAGGACACATCATGATTGAAAAGTCATGGGTTAAAGATAAAGAGAGAATCTTAAGAGCAGCAAGAGAAAGACAGTTAGTTACCTACAAGGGTCCTCCCATAAAACTGTCAGCTGGTTTCTCAACAGAAACTTTGCAGGTCAAAAGGGATTCACACAAAACATTCGAAGTGATAAAAAAGCAAGGACATACAACCAAGATTACTCTATGCACCAAAGCTATCATTTAAAATTAAAGGACAGCCCTGGCTGGTGTAGCTCAGTGGATTGAGTGCAGGCCTGCAAACCAAACAACTGTGGTTCTATTCCCAGTCAGGGCACATGCCTGGGTTGCAGGCCAGTTCCCAGCAGGGGACACAACAGAGGCAACCATACATTGATATTTCTCTCCCTCTCTCCTTCCCTTCCCCTCTAAAGATAAATAAATAAAATCTTTAAAAAAATAAAACAAAGTTTAAAAATAAATAAATAAAATTAAAGGACAGATAAAGAGTTCCTAAGACAAGAAAAAGTTAAAAAAGTTTATAACCACCAAACCAATATTATAAGAAATGTTAAAAGTGTCTTCTTTAGAAGGAAAGAAAGATAAAAAATATGAATAATAAAATGGCAATAAATTTATATTTATCAACAATTACTTTACATGCAACTTGATCAAATGCTCCAATAAAAAGACATACAGTGACTGAATAAATAGCAAAACAGTCCCCTTACATCTGCTATCTACAAAAGACTCACTTCAAATTGAAAGCACACA
>PVKM010028776.1:0-18112 GCA_004027735.1 Carollia perspicillata
AAAATCTAAACTTAGAGCTTTCAATCATTATCAATATGCTATTCAACATCTCTGGACATACAGTCTACATTCCAAAGTTACTTATTCTTACCATGTGTTCATGAGAATGTTTGTACTTCATTAGTCCACTTATTATTTCCTAAAAGAAACTGGAATTGATGAATAATACCTAACCCCCTTTCTTTGACAACGTCGGGACAACAGATTAAATCTCCCCCTTTCTCACACAGCATCTTAACTCCATGCACACAGGGTTGAGATTGTGCCCTAATAGTTTCTGTGTACTCCACCATTACGCAATGCTCACCCCCACCACCAGCATTTGTGTGAACAATAATACGTATCTTAAAGAGCTTAAGAAAAAATATTTGGTATAATTTAAAAATTGTTTCTACCTAATTATTTCATAGTTTTGGGCTGCTGTTCCTAATTATCCAGTCAATATTATACATTAGCCTTCCAGGCAATTTAAGGGATTCTCATGGCCATGATTCTAAAGCAAACCAATTCACTTTGAGAATGCCCTTATATTGTAGTCAGGACCCGTGCAAGAGTCAACCAATTGATGTCTCTCTTCCTCTCTCCCTCCCTTCCCCTCTCTAAAAATGGATAAAGCTAAAAAAAGCCCTTGTGTTAATTTACATAAAGATAATAAAAAAATACAGATCCAAAGAATGAAAGACTTTAGATGGTTTGCATCTCCCAGAGTGTCTGAAGCTTAACACACAGCGCGGCCCACAGCACTACTACTACTACTACAACTACTATGTGTGTGTGGTTTTTTTTTACCTCAACCAACCAATGGTACTATTCTCTCCTTTTTGGGAACATCAAAATAAAAAACTGGCTCCCCGAACTAAAGTAATAATGCAAATGGTAACAGCTTTTCTCAACCAGTTTGCAGAATTTTGTCAGACTTGAAAAGACTAATTGTGTCATTTTGCTGAGTCCTCCTCACATCATCTAGGTGGTCTCTCCTTCCTACATGCATACCTTCCTTGTCCAGTTTCAATTCTCTGTTCACTGTTGTTTCAAAGGTCACCTCAGTACACTTCCCATGCTATACCTTCCTTGTTTGTTGAAAATCTATCATATAGCTCTTTTAACCTCCTAAGGAGGTTAACCTCCTTTAACCTCCTTTTAACCTCCTAAGGAGGTTAAATAACCCCAGAATTTATCTAACATCTTATTTCTATTGTAATAAATCTGAACTTCCACTATGCCCCGTAGATAGCCATCTTCCCAATCTTTATTTCCAGGAATATTCTCTTCTGAATTTCCAAATGACTTCCTAAATCTACTCCTCTGGTCTTCTGACCTCTCCAACTCACTAGGCCCAAATCTGAACCTATTCCCTTACTCCACCATCCTTCCCCCAGTGTACAGCGAGACCTCACCTAACATCACTGACACATCCTTGGAACTGTGGCCAAATGACATATAATGAAACTAATGTTGCTATAAGACTAATTATAAATACAAGAGTTAAGTTCCTAGGGCATCTTCTTAACGCGGCAAAGAAACCACGTTAAACGAAGACATTATTCGAGGACCTGCTGTACCTATTTCTTTTAGCACTGTCACATCCTCGGGCACCTCAAATATTTGTAAGACTGTATTTTATACATGCGGCTGTTTACAGGCTTTCTTATTTAATCCCCACAGCAACTTTACAAGTTAGCTAATAACTCATTCTACTGAAAACTGATCTCTAGTCAGGGAGTTACGCCAAACCCCAGACACCAGGCCCTTCAAGCTCACTCTAAACTGAATGAACTACTACTGAACTCAACGCACAAACGCAAGACCTCTAAGCCTTTGTTCTCACCTTCCCTTGCAGACTCTGTATGAGCTAGATTTCTCTTAACCCTCAACAACTGTACAAAGAAGCGGACATTTCCCTAGTTTATAGCTAAGTAAACCTCGGCTAAGAGTTAAAGGTTACAAAGCCATGAAGTAATGGCAACAGATAATAAAACTCGGGTCTTGCTTTCCAACATACGCCAAAGTGTTCTACAAAACCAACAAAACCTCAACTTCAGCAAACTGTCCATATTTCTTGACCTGCTTGTGTTTAGCTGTACATGCGGAGAGAACAAAAAAGCATAATGTGCTTCCCGCAATTATTCTCAAACAAATCGGAGAGAACAAAAAAGCATAATGTGCTTCCCGCAATTATTCTCAAACAAATCTATTTCCCCCGGCCCAATACAAAGGATCCCGCCTCAAATTAGGCATTAAGAATTTATCCAATTCGTTTCAACATTTATGCAAGGGAAGCTTATTTAATCAGCATTTTTAGAGGATCAAGAAAACGTAAAAGTATCGTGCAAACATTTCACTAGTGGAATCAATGAGCGGATAAGGGACAGGACTTAACTATCAGAACCCAAAGGACCGTTGCAGGAGGGCGTTGCCCCCTTTAAGTGTAGTGAGTGACCGTGAAGAAAAACTATGAGCGCCTAGGACCAGAACGGGGCAAATCCAAAACCCTCCATACTCAGGGTTGAGAATTATCGGCAGAAAATAAAGCCCCTCCACAAAGCTTCTTTTCTTCTTCTTAAGCACATGAGAAGTCATCTGAAGAAGCAAAAAAGATGAGCCGCGCCCACCCAAGACCAGGGTGAGAACGCAGGGCTACACCCCGTTGGGCCGCGGGTCAGGCCCGGGTAGCGATACCTTTGGCCGCGGAGATGTTGCTGAAACGGATCTGGGCCGGCTTATCGCGGTCCTTATAGGCGCTTTTGTTGCGGCCGCCAGCAGCTCCGGCGGGAGCCCCGCTCCGGGGCGCCACGTTCTCGGGCATGGCTAGCAGGGATGGGTTTGCGTGGGCTCAGGAAGAACGGATGGACGCGGATTCCAGCCGGCTGCGGTGTAAGAGTACGCGCCCAACGCTTCACGAACCTTCCAGAAAGCGGCGCCGGTTGGGAGGCGGAAGGGGGCGGGGGAGGCGGAGGTGGAGGAGAGGACCTGCCTAGCAGCATGGCGCAGGCATGACGTTGCAGGCTGCCCGCCGCGTGCCGGTGGAGGGAACGACGACGGGGAACTTGGTGCTCGCTGGGGATATTGGCCCTGTCACTGGTGGTCGGGTCGGGAGTCGGCAGGAGGACCCTTGTGAGGCGGAAAGGGTAACCCGCTATTTTAAAGGCGAGTGTTGGGGCACCCACATTTCCGACTTCCATCCCGGGCTGTGAGGTCCCTTAGCTCACGTGTTCTGAGGCGTTTTCTGTTAGGTGACATATTTTTGTATTTTATTTATTTTGAAAGGGACGGGGAAGAGAGAGATTTGGGAGGTGTGTCTGTTTTTCTCTGCTTGAGGTGTTGGGGTTGTCTCCCACTGATCGATACCGAATGGTAGTTACAGTTTTAAATACACCCTTATTAAATACTAGAGAATCTTAAAAAAATTCGTTGGTGAGAGAGAAACATCGGTTTATTGGTCCACTTATTTATTTATGGTTCCACTTATTCACATACAAAAATCATCAGTTGATTCCTGTATATGCCCTGACTAGGGATCAAATCTGCAGTGATGGCGTGTTTAGGCAATACTAGAGAATCTTAAAAGTTTTGGAGCTGTTATCTGCCAAAGTAGGACTGCCTTGCTAGTTAGTATAACACCTTGGTTTTACACTAGATTCTTTTTAATTGTGCTTTTTTAAAGATTGCTCTCCTATACGCTGAACCTACAACCCAGGCATGTGCCTTTACCAGGAATTGAACCGGTGAGCTTTCCCTTTGCGGAGCTACGCCCAGCTGACAACCACATCCGTCAGGTCTGACACTTTTTTTTTGGACGTAGCGGAGCCACTGACTCTCAGGGAGCCTAAGCATTCAGTTCGTCCCAGTGTTAAACCCTATACATGTTTTAGCTCTCTTAATCCTCACAACAAGCATATGAAATACCTCCCTTTGTTTTGCTCTCTTCCCTCATCCGCAGCCTGCTTATTTTACCTTTTTTAAGTCAAGAATATCATATTCTCCAAAGTGCCACTGCCTTAGACCCACATCATCGTCTTTTTGATTACTGCGATAGTTTAGCTCTTGGCTTACCCGAATTCCTCCAGTATGTTTTCTGTATAATACCACAGAGGACTCTTTTAAAAACTCAGATCTGATGTTATTACTTGCCTGCTTAAAACCCTTCAGTAACTCCTCAATGACCTAGTATGAAAATGGGCATTATGTGTAAAATATGACCCAGGCCCTGTTTGTCTTTTCAGGTTTATAACCCTATACTCTTGGAACTGGTTCCACATTTGCTACTGTAGGGCAGGAAAGTATCTTTTTTTCTTGTATTCTAGGTTCTTGCCTGGTGCTCTGTAACAAAAGACATGTATATTAACAAGAGAAAAGCATACGGATTTATTTAATGTAAGTTTTATGTGACGTGGGAGCCTTGATAAGGAAATGCACAGCTGAAAAATGGTTAAACTTCAGCATTTTAATGCTAGATTTGATGAGTGAAAAGTTGTGGGAAAATGTGATTGGACACAGATATGAGCTAAAAGTAGTAATCTGGAAAAATCTAGGCCTGCTTGTTCAGATTACTCTTGGCATCCCTGTCTTTGGACCTAGGAATGCTCTTTCGGGCCCTTTTCATGTGAGGGTCTTGTGACCCACTTCAGGAGAGAAGGGAATGTCAGAGGGTTCTTGCACCTGCCTGTTCTAAAATTTTGTTTTGCATATTCCTTTAAATATTTGATATGCCACAGTGCCATATTTTAGGGTAATGTTTCTATACCCATTACAGTGTACCTTAACACGCTACTGTTTTTAAATGCCCTCATACATAGGGACATGCTATTTTCTATGCAACATGTCCAATTATTTGTTGGTTTGCAACCTCAGGAGTGTCCTGGATGAAATCTGAATCCAGTACAACACCCACACGCTTCCTACAAGCAGAGGGTGAGACTGTTGTGGAAAAACAAACTCTTACACGATTTGGGGTGACGGAGTAAGCCTTTATTACACGCATGGGCCCAGGGGAGACAGCTTCCAAATTCTGAGCGCTGAGGAGGTGTCAGGTGGGTGGTTAAATACCTTTGTAACAAAGTGGGGAGGGGAGGGGTCTCGTAGTACAAGCAGGAGATACATAAATGTGAAAGCCAAGGACACAGAGGAGGAGGAAGGAAATGATCTGGGGCCCAGGACAAAGAAACAGCAGGGGGTCATCCAGGGCCCAGGACAGAGAATCAACTAACTAGTCAGCAGGTGGTTGTCTGAAGCCTGGGGCCCAGCAGGGAGTTATCAGAGGTCCGAAACAGAGTGCCAGCTTCAACTTCTATCTACATTCTAAATTCCTATTACAGTACCACTCCAGATTAATAAACAATGGAACTTAATGAAGCTTGTCTTATATTGTCACAAGACAAGTAGACTCTGCACCTGCCCACTAGAATCTTAAAGTTTATATAGAGAGTTTAACTGGGCTGAGTCATGTGTATTGTCGAGATGGTCTCATCACCTCACTTTCAGGGCTGTGTCCTTGGATCCACTCCTACTGTGGAAATGATAAACAGAACATACGTTCCAAGGACAGGGAAAGGAATGATTGCCCTGGTCCAGCTTGAAGGCCAACCATCGGTCCTGTTCTCTCAATTACCTCTTTCAATTCTATTTACTGTTAAAGCCTCTCTTTGACCTACTGAAGCTGAGTTAATCATTTTTCTTCCACTGCCAGATCTGTTATCTTTAGGTAGTAAGTAGTAACAACCCTTAGTTCATTGTATTTTGATCATTTGTTTATATAGAGGGGAAAATACTTCCCTCTCTACCTTTCTGAGTGTTTGGCTGGAACTCGTATAACCAAAAACAGATTAACAAGAAAAACAAGTTTATTAACATGTATACCTCACGTATACATGAGATCTCAACTGAAATGAAAGAGAAACTGAGTAACAAAGCGGTGGCTTAGAAATCCAATTTATGTACCATCTTAAGCCAAAGAGGAAAGAAAGGTGTCAGGAAGGCTAGTGATGGGGAAGTGACCAGGAAATGCAAGGTAAATATGAGTAAGGTTTATTATGAAGATTTAAATTAGTGCCTTTTCCATTGATAAGGATTTATAGTTGTTGCCTGGGATTGACTTTTGTTCTTGGTAGGCAGAGCAGGAGGGACACCTTTGAAAATGTATGTCCTACTTTTAGGCAGATATGAGGGCATGGAGTTTTTCTTGTATCTGCTTCTTCTCAGTTGCCTTCAGCTCAAAAATAATCCTTATACCAAAGTGGCATATTTTAGGGTGGCATATTCTGCTAGCATTCATTTACATATTATTTTCCCTTACCAGAAAGTAAGATTTTAGGGCAGACTTTCTTATTCAATTCTGTGTCCCCTGGAGTCTGACAGAATGACGGACTCAAAGTTCTCAACTAATACCTGTTGAGTAGCTGGCTGAGTGGAGAGCGAATGGTAATTAAAGTAGAATTGGAAAAGGTGGAGTAGAGACAGGGTGCAGGGAGAGTTTATCGCAAAACTTTGGGGCCCCTGCATTTGCACATTATTTCAGTTCACATTTTAAATTTTAACATTTTCAGAAAATCTCATTAAAAACCACTTGTTGCTGGCCTGGGACCAAACAGCCAGTGAGCCATAAAAGGGTAATTGAATAGGGGAAGCTACCAGTTGTTTAATAGAATGTTAAACGGAAACCTGTTTAACAGGAGAGCTGCTATTAGGTGCTTGTAGTTTCTCTTGGCGCCAAGGTTTTAAGGTTTTTTTTCCTTTGCTGTTGCCTCACAGCAGACAATCCTTTCAATAGGCCCGTGCCCCGGTTTGTTGGATGAAACAGGTTGTGTTTTGAGATTTAATAAAGTTTTGTTCTCTGATCCTTTTGTTTCAAAGGCATTCTAAAAATGCGGCTGTTACCAAACTTGAAAGTTACATGGGCAATAGCAGCCCCTAGTGGCACAAGATGATTTTCTTTTATTGATCACGGGTGTTTTGGAGCTTGCTGTAGGCTCACTCAGGGAATATATCCATGTATTACATACATTGGAATAGGAGTAAAACAATGATAGTGATGTACAGGATTACCCTCCCCCACTCCACACACACACACTGTTATTTCCTGTGATGATTAATTAGCACTGCGAGTGCCGAGAGGGAGTTCTTAGGGAAAGTAGAAAACTAGGAGGTTTATAGAAAGACTTCAGAGAGGTAAATTAACTACTAGATGTTGCAACTACATTTGTTGTATATTTGCATTTTGAGGCAAAAGTATCTGAGGTTTCTATGAAATTCTGAAAGCATATAACGCTATCAAAACATTTAAGAATCTCTGACTGGTGTGGCTCAGTGGTTGAGCATCATCCCACAAAGCAAAAGGTCACCAGTTTGATTCTTGGTCAGGGCACAAGCCTGGGTTGTGGGTTTGGTCCCTGGACAGGGTGCTTATGAGAGGCAACCAATAGATAATTGCTCTCTCACATTGATGTTTCCCTCCCACTAGCTCTCTCTAAAAATAAATAAGTAAAATCATTTAAAATATGTTTAAGAAACATTATGTAAGGTGCATAGCTTTTTCTCAGTTATATAGAACACATGTTCTTTTAAAGCTTTTCATTAAAAGAAGTTTGATTTTAGGACAACTACTTATTTTATATTTTTATTACATAACTTTTCCTTACAACACTACTACATGTACACTGCAGATGTTTAGAAAAATTAGGTAACCAAACAGAAGAAAATATAAACTATCCTCAGTTACTCAGAGATATACTCTATAACCATTTTGGTAAATAAAATGACTTTTACTATGCAGGTTGATAGAGTCAACTATACAAGTTCTGTCCAGAAAGTATCCAGCCATATACTGTGAAAAATAGAGGCATTTATTGCAGAAGATACAAAAAACATTGTATATAGGACAGTGATGCCTCCATCCCCTTCAAAGTAGGCACCTTGGGACCTCACACAGTTCTTCTAGCGTCTCTTCCACTGTTTAAAACATTCTGCACAACCCTTTGTTGGAATTGCCATGAATTTTCCCATTGTATTTTCCTGAATCTCATTGACGGTCTGAAATCTCTTTCCTTTCAAAGATGATTTTAGTTTTGGGAAAAGCCAGAAGTCACAGGGCACCAAATCTGGGCTACTGGGAGGCTGAGTCACCTGGGTGATTAGATGTTCTCTAAAAAACTCTGAGGAGATGTGATGCACGAGGGATGTGTTGTGATAAAGTTGCCAGTCACCAGTTGCCCATAGCTGTGGCCTTCTTCGTTGTGTTGCATGTCTCAACTGAGGAAGAACATTGAGGTAGTACTCCTTATTAATTGTTTGGCCTGGAGAGGTATACTTGTGCTGACAACACCTTCCCTATTAAAAAACACAATGAACATGGTCTTGATTTTGCTGCAACTTTGCCGCACCTTCTTCAGGCACGGAGAATCAGGTAACTTCCATTGGGACGACTGGGCTTTTGTTTCCAGATCATAACCATAGATCCACCATTCATCTCCGGTTAAGATATTTTTGAGGAAATCTGGTTCATTGGTAGCAATTTGAATCAAGTCATTAGCAACTGTAGCACGATGTTGCTTCTGCTCTGGTACCAGAAGTCACAGAATGAATTTTGCCATGACACATTTCATGCCAAGATCCTGTGTCAAAATCTTGGACACAGTAGTTTTTGGAATCCCCAGGTCAGCTTCTAGTTCATGTGTGGTCAGTTGCCGGTCTTAGTTTGCAGCCTGTACATATCCAACATTCTCAGGTGTTCTGCTTGTTGCAGGCCTTCCAGAACATGATGTGATGTGATGTGAGAATCTTGTTGGAAGGCCTTCCAACAGATTCTCGACCATCTTTGAAATGCTTGTGCCACACTTTTATTTGAGCTGCACTCATTGCATCATCCCTGAAAACCTTCTGAATCATCCAAATGGTTTAGGTGGAGGAATATTCAAGCTTAATGCAAAATTTTATACAGATTCGTTGGTCTACTTGCTCAGTCATTTTGCATGTGATGGTCACATAGTGCACATGCTCACTCAATGGTGTCTACTACCCTCACTGACTAGTAGTACAGTGAAGTTGTCATTGTTCATGCATGCTCATTCCAGTCCACTCTCCTTGGCTGCCAGGTTACATTGATGTTGCAAAAACAGTTCTGATTATACTAACAATGGCTAGACTTTTTCCAGACAGACCTCGTATATGTCCAGGGAAAATATTGAAGTATAGGTGATAAACATTAATATTTCAAATGTATAAAGAGTTCTTAGAGATCAATGAAGTGACAGAAACCCCTATAGAAAATTGTCAAGAAAATAGGAAAAAATGCAAGCATTTAATAAATATGTATAAAAAGTATTAGCTTTCAAATTTTAAGAAATACATATTAAAATAAGATGTTTCTTGTGTATCAGATGGCAAAAATTATAAAGAATAATACCAGTCAATGTTAGTAAGGTTTCTTGGAAATAAATGAATACAGCCTTTCTGGTGGGTAATTTGGAAGTCATGTGCATAATAGTGCTGTTTCTTTCCACCCACAGCCCTTTACTTTTTCCATTATGTTACCCATTCTCTGCAACTCCTGTAGGCACACTGAACACAATGTACAGTTTAGCTCTGGGTTTGCTTTCATTGGAGCCATAAAAGCCTCTCTGAGTTGCCCTTTAGAAAATTAATTCCTTTTGGGAAAGAAATATCTTATATATTTTTTCTACTATAAAGAATACCTCTTGACTTCAGGCAAACACTGGACAGACATTAATTAAAGCAGTCTACATCAGTGGTTCTCAACAGTGAAGCAAGGTGGCACTACTTTGAAAAGGGGTATTTCAGTTCTCACAATAATGGTGGGGGAGGAATGGTTCAGACTCGACAGGGGCCAGGGATATAAGACATCCTGTCATTGAGGGGATGTTCATTTAGGTGAAAAATCTATCTGTTTGTTATTGTCTGAGCCTGAAACCTAACTGCAACATAAATATAAATACAGTTATTTTTAGCATGGCTTTAAAATAAACAGAGCATTCCTGGTTTGCAATTGGTAAAGTGAGGGAAGAATGCTTTTTTATTCTGAACTTTACCAACCCTTGCTCGCATTTCAGAACATGTTACCAGTAGCAACCTGTCTCTCTCTGTACCTTCCCCTCCCTGGAGTCACCAATACAGCACTCCTGTATTTATATTGGTGGAAGTCACAGGTGGTTCTACCTAAGCATGCAGGCATCAGGCTATTTCATATGTTTCCTGGTCACCTAGTGTAGTTGTGCCCAAACACACATTGAAATACCTATATTATAAATTACTTTCCTATTATTTTTATCCTAAATTACAGTTAGGTCGTTATATTGATTTTTAAATTGAGAAATAATTCACATACTGTGAAATTCATCCTTAAGTGTACAATTCAGTATATTCACCAAGTTGCGTGATCATAATCACTACCTAAAATTCTAGAACATTTGCATCACCCCTGCAAAAAAAATCTGGTACCCATCATCCCCATTCACCCTTTCTCCAGTCTCTGGCAATCATCGATCTACTTCTGTATGGATTTGCCATTCTGGACTTTTTGTATAAATGGGATCACATAATAGCTGTCCTTTTGCATGTGCCTTCTTTTCCTTAGCATGTTTTTAAGGTTCATCCATGTTGTAGCGTGTATCTGTACCTCATTATTTTTTATGGGTGAATAAATATGTTGAATTATTTAAATTATGTGGGTAGGTAGTTATATTATCTATGCATGTCATTTCAGGAGAGTAAAGGTGTTGACAAAATATTAGTTATGGAAAGGAGCATTGGATCAGAGCCACTGATCTGGCTGGAAAGACAATTACATGTGTATAAAAAGGCAAGTAACAATCTGAGCAAACACATTATGTTATCAGGGGATAGTTAAATTTTCTTGGACAGAAGGTGGATAGGTAAGGAATAGGCAGATTTTAGATCTGAGTGATAGATCCTATTCAGCTGGAGCATTGATAAGATCTGGAATGAGATGCAGCTGTCCAAAAGTTAAAACTGCTGCTTTTATAGAATGCTATTCCATCTCAAGTGATCACCGGGTGTTTTTTCCTTTGAGTGGGCCCTGGAGTAATGAAGGAAATGAGC
Organism: Carollia perspicillata; assembly: GCA_004027735.1. Lineage (NCBI taxonomy): Eukaryota > Metazoa > Chordata > Mammalia > Chiroptera > Phyllostomidae > Carollia > Carollia perspicillata. Next base: position 11,071 of record PVKM010028776.1, read on the forward strand.
AGAAGCAAAGTGATCCTTCTGGAACTGAGTGGATAGCTCAGTGGTGGCAGCCTAAGGGTCGAGTTTTGCAGAGCAAACCTGGTAGCTGCCAATATCCGCCCCGGTTGCAACTTCGCTCCCACTTTCGCCGCGGGCCTCTACCCTGGCTATTTAGGGCCATCCGGGCTGCCGTGGAGTCCTTTGCTCAGCTGTTGAGGGGCGGGGCCTCCGGTGACAATGGCGGGCGAGCTAGAGAGTTGCAAGCTCTTGAGCGGGTTGCTTAGCGGCCTGGCCCAGAAAGATTTTCACGGGCACCCGGGTATTACCGAGGAGCTGCTGAGGAGCCAGCTCTATCCGGAGGTGGCACCCGAGGAGTTCCGACCTTTTCTGGCGAAGATGAGAGGGATTCTTAAGGTACCGTACCTCCCTGCAGCCTCCGTCTGGACCTTTACCCGCCTCCCTCCGAGTTTCCCCAGAAGCTGAAAGGCTGTTCCCCTTAGACCTCTTCTCCTTGGGCTCTGCATTACGCTCCTTCAGAATCTGGGCGCTCGCTCCGTCGTCTCTTCTCACTTTCTTAAGGGTGACCCCTTTCTGCTCAAGCTCCCAGCGCCTCCAGCAGTGCTGACCCGACTCCCACGGTCGACAGGGCTCTGGGTGTTTCTGTAGATACGAGTCCATTGTTATGTAGGTAACAATTTCGAATGCCTCGGCGGATCTGCGGGCTTTACACTTTTAAAAAATTAAGAGCGATTAAGTCGTCAGACTTCCCCGTGTCGTGGAAGTGGGGAGCGTTAAAGTGAACCGGGATAAGGGGTGCATTGGCCAGATTGAAACCGTCAAGTAGGCCTGCGTGTGGTTAAGAGAACATATTTACCAGCTTGAAGTCAAAGGATAAGCCAGTTTATCCGACAGAAATGTAACGAGAGCTAAATATGTACTTTTAAATTTTCTAATAGCTACATTAAAAAAGGGAAAAGAAAGAAGGGAAGTTAATATTAATGTTTTATTTAACCTGGTATATCTAAAGTATTATCTCTTTACATGTAATCTATGTACAGTATTAGTAAGATATTTTTGTATTTTTTTTTCACCAAGCCTTTGAAGTATGGTATGGATTTTACATGTCACGCACATCAATCCGGACTAGCCACAGTTCCAATGCTCAGTGGCCACCATGTTGGACAGCACTGGTTTAGATGTAACTATTCATAGGAATGCGTCTAGTGCCAGAGTGTAGAGAGAAGACTGTAAAAAGAATTTTTGATTTTTGTGGGCCTCCTATGTGTTAGGAGCTGTTCTAGACATTTTACGTTTTATTTAATTTGTTTCTTGCAAAAACCTTGTATGGTGGACACTCATTTTAAAGATTAGGAAACAGGCTTAGGGAGTCTAAGCAGTTAGAGTAAAATCACACTTTAGATTAATGTCAGTGTTAGCATTTCATCTGCTATACTTTTGCACTTGTTTGTTTCAGAACTACTTATGGTTTAAAAAAACAGTTCTGTTTTTCTTTTTTTAAAATGCTTTTGCTTATAGGATTTGAATACAGAAAAAAATCAATTATTTCACAAAGTAAGTGGATTGTATCATGGAAGTTTGAGGGATAGTATTTCAGGTGTGATCCTAGACAAGCTAAGTAAGTTGAGTTGATATCATAAATCAGTGAATGCCTTCTATTTTTATCAAATCTTACTCTTTGAGTGGTCAGAAAAGGTTCCTAGAGGATTGGATGTGTTACTTGGTTTTTTGAGGTGTTTGGTAGGCCAATGGGGAGGTGAACATGAGGCACTGCAGGCCAAGAAGTAGGCACAATACATGTGCAGGCATTGTCTTAGGATCTCCAGACATTGGGGGCTGCTGCTTTCTAGATGGACCATATTTTTGATACTTCTGTTTTCTTCTGAGGTAAAAATTGCAGGAGACCCAGAGAAGCAATTTCCTGGAAACTCTCCCGTATTTTCTTTTAAGAATTTATTTATTTTTAGAGAGGAAGGGAGGGAGAAAGAGAGGAAGAGAAACATCAGTTGCCTGTTGCCTCTTGTGCGCCCCGAACTGGACCTGGCCTGCAACCCAGGCATGTGCCCTGAACAGGAATCAAACTGGTGACATTTTGGTTTACAAGCTGACGCTCAATCCACTGAGCCACACCAGCCAGGGCTCCCGTATTTTCTTTTAAATACATCGCTGAATAATATCTAGGTATCTATCAATCCTCTGCCAGAGAACGGAATACTTCAGATTTCTGAGTGATTCTACTTTGAAGAGCAGGCATGGGTCTCTTGGTGTTGGGAGCAGAACGGAAGACTTGCCTGTGCTTGGCAGCACAGCCTCTGCATGGTCGGCTGGTCTGAGGTATTATGGGAGGAAGCCTTTAATTGTTTGACTTAGGCTCTACATGACACCCAATTCCCATCTTCATTAATCTGATAAGCAACACTTAGGAGTAAACCTCTTTCTAACTCTTACAGTAACCTAAAAAGCAAACATGATTTTATTTTTTTCAATTACAGTTGCCATTCAGTATTTTATTAGTTTCAGATTAGACATTTATATGATTTATGAAGTCATCCCTCCATAAGTCTCATACCCACCTGGCACCATACATAGTTATTAACAATATTATTGACTATATTCCCGATGCTGTGCTTTACATCCCCGTGACTTTTGTAACTCCCAGTTTGTACTTCTTAATCCTTTCAGTTTTTCACACAGCCTCTGACAAACATGATTTTAAAACCAAAGGGCTTTTTGAGTGGAGATAGTCTGTCTGCAGTAAAAGAGAACATACACAAGCATGATTCAAGGATGCTGTAGTATTTGGAAGTAGAGCTCTGAGCAAGCTACTGTGGTCAGAAGAGAGGTATTAGTTCTTTTTGGCAGGTTTTTTGGAGATGCCCTTTTTGCTGCTCTTGAAAGTATAAAGTATTTTAGGCTAAAGTAAGAGGCAGAGTATAGGGCATTTTAGGTTAAGAAAATAGCAGGGGTGCAGCAGGAAAATGTAGAGCAGATTCAGCAAATGGTGAATAGTCCACTTTGACCATAGCATGGTGGTACCCAATATGTAGTATTGTTGCTGGAGGTGGCAAGAGATAAAACAACTTTTTATTCTTATATTCCTACTAATTTTTATTCCTGTTCTTAAGGAAAGTATACAATTTTTATTTTTCAGTTTTTTAAAAATTGTGGTAAAATACACATAATAAAATTTATTATCTTAACCATTTAAAAATGTACAATTTAGTGGTGTTAAATACATTCATACTGTTTTGCATCCATCACTGGCACCCATATCTCCAACTCTTTTTATCTTGTAAAACTGAAACTTCATACCCATTAAACAATAACTCCCATAACTCCTCCAACCCCATAGTCCTTGGCATCCACCATTATACTTTCTGTTTGTATTATTTTGACTACTCTAAATATTTCATATAAAGGGGAGTCATACAGTATTTGTCATTTTTTGTGACTTATTTCACTCAGCATAATGTCTTTAAGATTTATCCATGTTGTAGCATATGTCAAGAGATTCCTTCCTTTCAAGGCTGGAAATATTACATTGTATGTATATACCACACTTTGCTTATTTATTCATCTATTCATTGGACACTTGAGTTGCTCTCATGTTCTATCTATTGTGAATAATGCAGCTGTGAACACAGGAGTACAGGTATCTCTTTGAGACACAGCTTTTGATTCTTTTGGGTATAGTACACTGAGAGGTAGAATTGCTGGGTCATGTAGTAATTCTATGTTTAATTTTTTGAGGAACCACCATACTGTTTTCCACAATGGCTGTACCATTTGACAGTGTGTTACCACGAACAGTGCACAAAGGTTCTGATTTCTTCACTCCTCTCTCCAACACTTGATATTTTCTGTTTTTTATTTTTAATTTGTTGATAATAGCCATTCTCATGAGTATGAGGTGGGTAGAGCGTATACATTTTTACATATAGATCACAGCAGAGATCAAAACATTTTTTTCTTTTGTCTTTGTGGAATCTCAGCAATCTTGAATTCAAACTGCAGGCTAGAAGAAAAGCAGTGAAGAAAATACTAAATAAAAATGTAGGAGTCTAAACAAATAAAATGAGAAAGAAATGCAGAAGTCTAAGCAAAGGGAAATGTACTGAGGATAAAAATGGAGTAGTACATCAGTTCTCATTTAGTGGCCTGCCACATGTTTCAGTCATCTATAGAAAATTATGTTCTGTGAAGAAACTGAAAATGAAGAGGGACAACAGTGGTAGGAGGAACAGAAGGAAGGGATGTGTACCTCACAGCAGGAAATAGGCAGTGGATACACATGTTAGCAGCCTCCTTATTTGCCAGCTGCCTGCATTCATTCATAGACAGTGTTTCAGGTACAGGTATTCCTTGAGATTCAGCATTTCTCTCTAATCTTCACATTGAGTGACCGGGTACAGTGTACTTGATTGCTGGCATTTGTACTGTTGCCTGTTTTCCACTAGGAATGGAGCTCTCCAATCCTACTTGGCTGGGACATTGACTCCCTCTAGCTTTGCCTATTGATCACAAAAGGGCAACCCTTTCATCTGCTTATAGATAAATGAAGCTGGCCATTCATTTACTCTTGCTTTATTTTTGGTAGTTCTTGAGAGGCAGTGAAATCTGTGAATTGAGAGTGTGTTTAATTAGGGAGATGACATCCTATATAAATGCTCTGTTATTTTTTATCTACTTTTTTTGGCTTACATTTATATTTTCAACTTCTTGTAGATATGCGTTCACATACTCCTTATTTCTTGCTCATGATGTTAACCCTGTGGGTATGCTCTTTAATTCCAGTTTACTAGAATTCTGGAGAAGGATCCTAACTGTGAAGCTAGATCGCCTTTTGTGCACTTAAGTTCTGTATTCACTACTGCCCTCTGTTGGTGATGATCTTGTGTTTCTTCACTGAAATTTCATTAAATAAAATACTTAATAAAAGTTTTATTGGATTTTGTTTTGTCTTTTGTCAATATATCCTTATACTCAGTTCTGTCAATTAAAAGTTAATTTATCCATTTTTCTTTTTTCTATAACTTGAATTAAAATATATTAGAAGTCTAGAAATACATGCAACACTTTATGGATTGGTCTTCCTGTTCGCTTCTGCCCCCTCCAGTTTATTCTCAGCACAGCGACCAGTGATTCTTTTTTCCCCTAGGTTTATCTTCTTGTCTTTATTCAAACATCTTAACTGCTTTCTAAATCTCTTCAGGACCCTTGCATTTGCTATTCCATATGCCTGTCATGCTCTTCCCTCAGATATTATATGGATTGTTAATTTGCTTTATTCATTCTCTACTTAAAAGTGATTTCTTGTTAGGTCGCCCTGATGTATCCAAAGAGCCTCACCTTTCCTTCCCCACTCTATTTACTTTGCTTTACTTTTCTTCATACTTAGCACTACCTGAAATTATTTTATGTACTTATTAGCTTGTTTATTTGTTGACCTTCCTGTTGGAATGTAAGAATTAAGAGGGCAGGACTTTATTACTCTTTTTTTTATTCTTTGTCCCTAACACCTAATACTGTTTCTGGCATGTAGTAGGCACTTAGTAAAAATCTGCATAATAAGTAAATGAATTGATAGTGCCTAAATGAGGAGATTTCCATTTAAATATTGAATAATAAGCAAGAGAGAAAACCTACACTACTTCTGTATGGACAAAGCTGGAAGCTGTAATACTGTACACCAAACTGTGACCCATGGAATGAATCTGGCCTGCTGCTTATTTTTATAAATAAGGTTTGATTGGAACATGGCCATACACTTACTCGTTTACATCTTGTCTACAGCAGATGTCACTACTGTAATAATAGAGTTGAGCTGTTGTGACAGAGATCCTGTGGGCCTTCAAAGCCTAAATCTTGGAACCTTTACAGAAAAAAAATTCAAAACTCATAATGTTTAATATTTGGAAAAATATATAAATTATATTTAGAAGTTGGTTACTTGATAAAAATCTAAAAGGTAGAAATGGGGCTTATTTGCTATTACATCCTCTTGAGGAATTTCATTAACTTGTTCTTTAAGCTTATAAATCTATAGTAAATAAAAGATGAACTTTAATGTTTCTGTAATACTAAAGTATGTGTACTTAGTAAGAGATAGAATTTGAATTTAGAATTTTTCCACATTCAGAGGATATAAAATTTGTGTTAGTAGATGTAATATAAGATAATATAAAATGTAATATTGTGAATCTGAGAATCAAGTGAAAACTGCGAACATAGAAAAACTGGTTTAAGCTTATATAAGAAAATAACTTAAAAGACTATAACAATATTCATATTTTAAACACCTGGTGCTGTCTATTGAAGCCATAAAAATTTGTAATTTGTTTGAGAATTAGATTGACTAGAAAGGAAAGACCTGTGGTAATAGTTTTTGTATATTTTTTAATCAGGGTATGTCACCTGAAGGATACTGAATTAATTTTTTTTTAATTTTTAATTTTTATTTTTCAGATTTTTAAAAATATATTTTATTGATTATGCTATTACATTGTCCCATTTCCCCCCCTTCACTCCCCTCCACCCTGCACACCCCCTCCCACCCACATTTCCCCCCTTTAGTTCATGTCCATGGGTCATACATATCAGTTCTTGACCTTCTACATTCCCCATGCTATTCTTACCCTCCCCCTTTCTATTTTGTGCCTACCATCTATGCTACTTATTCTCTGTACCTTTTCCACTCTCCCGCTCCTCCCAGTCCCCTGTTGCTAAACCTCCATGTGATCTCCATTTCTGTGGTTCTGTTCCTGTTCTAGTTGCTTGCTTAGTTTGCTTTCGATTTTGTTTTAGGTATGGTGGTTAATGATTGTGAGTTTGCTGTCCTTTCACTGTTCATATTTTTATCTTCTTTTTCTTAGTTAAATCTCTTTAATGTTTCATATAATAAGGGATTGGTGATGATGAACTCCTTGAACTTGACCTTATCTGAGAAGCACTTTATCTGCCCTTCCATTCTTTTTTTTATATTGATTATGCCATTACAGTTCTCCCATTTCCCTTCATTCCCCTCCACCCTGCACACCCTCTCCCA
>PVKM010028777.1:0-18100 GCA_004027735.1 Carollia perspicillata
CTGGTTAGGAAAGTCCTCCCTTTATGCTCAGCTTGCCTCATTGTGGAGGGCCATTACCGATGAGAGTAAGGATGGGGCATTTACTTACTGACCACTTGAGCCAAACCAACCCTGGTGGTCTAGTGTAAAAAGAAAACCAGGCCTTCTATTCAGGTTCCATATTCTTTGCCCCCGCCTCCATCATACCATGCTTCCCACAAGAATAGACGTTTTCCTTTGGAGCCATCGGGGACAGATGCCCAGAGACAGAGCCACCCACTCCCTTCTCCCTAACCTGCTCTCCCCTGGGCCTGTGTGAGTAACTGTGAGGCTATAAAGGTGTGTGATCACCTGGGTAATAATGCACACCTATCTACCCAGATGACAGAGACTGCTGTTGCCCTGAGGAAAGGAGGAGGAGTAAACAAAGCCCTTGCCCTCCTGCATTTGGGGAAGGCTCTCTGAATTGCAGTGGCAGTGCTCTGAGCTAGGAAAGGGGTTGACTGGCTCCACAAGCTCAGAGGCACGCTCCCCCACCTTTCTGATGACCACTGGGATAATTCAAAGAGAAAGGGTAAAAACTCACCCCAAGATATGGACAGGGAGGGCATTTTGTACTGCAGGAGGTCTGTGCAGGTGTTCTGCAATACAACAAACTTCCCGTGTCTACTCCTTCACCAGTTTGCCCGTACCTCCTCACGTGACCCCAGAAGGACCAGGCCCTCCTTCCTGAACGGGCTTTGCCTGGCAGCTCACACAGGAGCCTCTTCCGTTATCATGTCACGAGATGGCACGCCACAGTTTGTCCCACTGTATCTTGCAAGAAGCTGATATTCCAATGATGTTATTAAAAAGTGGCACCTTTTTGCCGCACTGTGAGAAAATCTTCCTGGTGGGGGCAAGGAGACTGTGATACATTTTCCCCAAGGAACTCACTTCTGCCACAGCATTTGATGTAAGGTGACATCTCCCCACACCCTGATACGTACACGCGCGCGCGCACACACACACACACACACATTGTCTAGCTGACAGGGATAAGGAAGTTAAGGGACTTGCTCAAGGTCACGCAGAGTGACAAGGGGGTCAAGTCATTTACACAGGGGCAGAAAGCACTCAGCCCAGTGCTTTTTGGCTCTTAGTCCTTCTCCTTGACCTCTGATCATCCACCACCTCACCTCCTTTTCAGCTGAATAAATGTGTAATGCACACTAGAAATGCCATCACAATTCAGTATATCACTTATGAACAGTGGCTTTTAGCTAACAAGAAGGCTGTTAACTCTTACTCCCTATGGGTATTTCTCAATTCAGTAGTGTGTTTTTATTTTTGCTTTCTTGCAACTCAAATCCATGCTCAGCTCTGCATCATATCCAGGTCTGTGTGCTGAGGAAAACCTTGCATGAAGAAGCAGCAGTTCCTCCTTCTTGTCCCCATGCTCCTCCTGACCGGCCCAGGGCTTGGAGGTCAGTGCTCCGCCTCTCAGAGGCCCAGCCTCATGGGAAGCAGAATGGAAATGATACCTTACCTGCCAACCGCACAAGAATAGCATGAAAAACAAATGCTATTATAAGCTTGAAAAGTTTCCTTATTACTAGACGAAAAAGGAACTTCTTCTGTCTAGAGGGATCATGAAGCAGTGAGACTCTAGTGGCCTGGGAGTCAGGCAGTGACGAGTTCAAATCCCGTTCCTGTCCTGCGCCCTTGGGAAAATTATTTACTCTCTGAGTATGCATCAGATGGGGAGGGAAAACGCATTTGGCAGAATTGTGGGGGAGGATTAAATGAGAGAGTCTGTTTAAAGCTCCCCGCAGAGCACCTGGCCTGAGGAAGGTGACTGTTGGATGTCATTTCCTCTCTCCTTGTACCCCATGACCCCTGCTTGTGGCTCACAGACTCCAAGACCCTTGCAGGGAGCTAGCTCTATGTTTTACTTGTTCTTGAATTCCAAGTACCTGTAACTGGGTTTTTCATATTACAGGAGCTCAATATTTATGGCTGTGAATTAACATATAGAGGAGGGATGAGCATATCATGTGTTTAGTTTTGAGAATTTATTGTGATATTTGATACTGTCAGTGGAACGGTCTTCCTAATTGGGAACTGGTGGAATTTGTCAGTTGTATTCATATTGGAACAATTTGGTAGTAATTCATGCATTTAACTCATAGATTGGCTTACAATGGTCCAAATCTAGCAATAATTTTCTTCACACAAAACAAATCTGATTTCTTATGTAGCCCAACACAACATTGCAACAACTCGTTTCACAGCAGAAATTCACACAGACAAGTAAACACTTGGGGGAAATTCCCTTGTGAAGTAACCACATGCCTCATCAGAACCGTCTCATAGTTTAAGAGCCAATTTTTAAGATAACTGTCAAATTAAGCTGGCTAATTGCTCTGGTTTCCATCCAGTGGATCACAGGTGGAGGGTGGAGGGGGCGAGGGGGACAGATCTCAAAGGTAGAAGGAAGATATGAAGAAAAGAGACCCAACAGTGCTCCAAAGGAAACTGTATTTGGCAACATGGATGACAGTATATTTTTAGAGCCCATTTTTATATTGCTTTCCCTGGCATTTTTGGAAAGCGGTTCTGGATGGATTTGTCTTTCAGGGGTATTTGATTATACATGCACCATTATTTTTAATATAACTCATAAAGTTGTCAAATGCAATTCTGTCCATTAGATTCACCCCTAAATTAGCTTCAAATAATTTTATATTTTCTAAAAAAATAAAAACACCATACTAGTTAAGACTGGAGCCAAAGGGTTAGACACAGACTGTAGGAAAAAGCAAAGGGAGAAAATGTCCTAAAGCTCTGAGAACTCACACTTGAATATCTTCTTTTTCCTGCTCCCCGAGAAATTAATGAACAGACAACCCTGAAACTTCAAAGCAGTAATGCACTGCTTTGGGAATTGTAACCTCCATCTTGGCTGTTTAAAAATGAGCGCACATGGAAATGATGCATCAACATATCTTTTCAAGTTTTTTTCTGTTGAAAATTAATCAACAACCCTCCAGTTATTTACGGCTTAGAGAATATATGAGAAAAAATTAGATCTGTCTATTAAAAAACACACAATATATTTAATCACAGCAGTAAAACATGGCCATGGTCAAAAATGATACCTGGAAATAGATGTAAGGTGAAAGTCTACCTCTATAATCCCCACCCAGCACTGCTTTGAGAAGTAAGAGCTTTTGGCTTTTCCTTGCTGAGAACATCCATGCCTATATAAAATTATGTGTGTACAGCCTTCCTACCCCTTGCACGTACGGGATATAGTCCCCTGTGAATGCCTGCCTCTGAGTCGCCCCTCCCTCTTCACCACTTTGTGTATCAGAGTGTCCGTGTGTGATGGTAACATGATCAGATCGAAGCCAGGCTGCCCAGGTTTGTAAGCTGTACGACCGTGAGTAAATTATCCAATTTAGTCATGTTACCTGTAAAGTGGAGTGATAATCCTGCCTACCTTACATGCTAGTTGTGAGGACTGAGCTGATACAGCAAAGTGTCCAAACAGCACCTGGTTCAGAGTTTTTCCTCGATAAATGGCAGCTGTGATCACAGCCAGATCTGCTTGCTCCCAAGCTCTGAAATATTGCCTTTATTCTGATCACATATATTCTCGGCTTTACATCGCCTCCAACTCCACACACATGTATACATTTTAATATGGTGAAAGGAGTAAGGTTATACATTTTCTCCTTAGCTGCTCTTTCCTCCAAAGCGCCAATACTTCAAAGGCTGTAACCGCCCTTTGCAAAAGCTCTCAAACGTGCGGCAAACTCAATCACTTTCTCATTTGGCATCGTTCATGTGCTCCAGATGTATACTGCCCATTTCCGATTGATGAGCTTATATCTGAGCTACACTGCATTTTAGAAATCTTCCAGCACAAAAAGAAAGACTTGGCTTCAGGAGGGATCATGACAGGCCAGTTGATCTGTTAAATAATATGCCAAATACTGAGGAAATAACGAGGAGGAGAAAATTACATTCACACTTCTTTATTGGTGCCATTAACAGTGTTTTGTAATCCAGCTGATGAAGCAATGTCATCTCTCCAAAAGCATAACACCACAAGACTACACGAGCCTTGTCCAACCCTTCACCCCTGTGTCCCAGCAGCCACCTAGGCTGCCAGGTCGCAGAAGGCAAGGGGGGACCAGAGGTGACCGTGTGGGGATGTAGTAGTTTAGAGGAAGCCAAAGGACGGGGCCACTTTCCATCAGAATCTGCTTACGTGTGAAAGCCATTTCCATATTGGTATCATCAGAGCAGTAGTGAATGCCCATCCGCGCCCACCCACTGCTTCGGAGGTCAGCGGGCCCCTCTTGGAGCTGGGCTGCAGCTCGGCCCACTCAGTCACCTGCCTTTCATTGTGCCTGCTACCCGACTGCTGAGACTTTAACAAGAACAGCCCTTGCCTCTTTCTGTCCTCTCCCCATGCCAGTAAAACAAACGCCTTCTTTCTAGTACTGGGTGAAGTGAGGGGCAACAGCTCTCTTCTCTCGTCTCTCACCCCTCTCCCAATGACCTTTTCTGGTCCGAAACTCATTTTTAGCTCTCCCTTTCTACTCCCTCCCTTCATCCACCCTTCCTCGGGGTCTCTCTAAGACTTCATTTTATTTTAACAACAGGTAGTTGTTTAGATGGAGAATATCTCACTCCCCAGAATATGATAGGAGACGTTTATAAGGTATAAGTTGAACTAAGTGACCTCCCTGTTTAAAACACATCACATTCAGGATGGAAATCCAAAGTCTGACCGAGCCTTTCCGCCGATGCAGCTGTGCTCCAGCCTCGTTTCTTTCACTCTCTGTCTAGCTCGCGGTATCTCCGCCACAGGGGTCTTCTTTCCTTTAACAATAACAACTGTCACGGGCCGAGCACATTGAGTCCTCTCTACACCCCTACAAGATCGGAGCTGTTATTCCTGTTATTACACATGAGGAAACTGAGGGATCAGTAAGAGAGAGAAGTAAGATGTGGCCGGGAAGGGCTAGACCTGGGATGTCAGTCCAGGATGTCCAGCTCCGGGTCCTCCACTCTTGATGCTACACGGTTCTCCCTCTCTCCAGCATCTCAAGCATGCCAGGCTCTTCCATGCCGCCTGCACATGCTGCTCCCCTGTCTGTCACAACCCTTCTACCAGACCCTACTACTGGACAATTTCTCTTCTTTTTTGGGTTTGAGCTGATGTTATGTCCAGAGATGCCAACACCACCACCATCGGTCTAAATCACTCTCCATTTTATTCTGCATCACAACCCACCGTTCTTCTACCCATAGCTTTTTTTGTTGACACAAATTTTTCTTTCTAAGTATTGGTATATTTATGTTACTTGTTCAAAAATATTTGCTGTCCTCTCTACCAGACTCCTCTCTGTTGGGGGGCTTAAATATCCCCATCGCAATGACATCAAGTTTGGCCATGTGACTTGCTCTGAGCAAGGAAATGTGCTCTGAGAAAAACATGCTAGAGTCATTGTGTGCCATCACACTCCTCTCTGCCACAGGGGATGAGCAACAAGCCTTTGTTGCACTGAGTCTCTAGGGTTGGGAGTTATTTGTCACTGTAGCATAACAACGCAGGTTGACCCATACATGTGATCCGTGACGTTTATCTCCTCACTGTACCTCCCGTTTCATGAAATCAGAGGCTGTAGCTATTCCATTTTATCCTCTTTACTCAGCATCTAGCAAAGCGCCTGGCATGTTTAAGGAAATCAACAAATATTTGTTGAGTGAGTAAGCATGTCATGAAAAGACACAAAGCGCATTTGAAAATTAGCTTTTGGTGTGTGTTGTTTATCAAGCTGAGCAAGTAGCTCTGTAAAGCTGATCACCTCTCACTTTCCCCTCTGTTGTACATTACCCCAGACACCCTCCACACCTCTTCCCTTACTCCGTCTCCCAGAAGACACATAATTTTGACACTGCTTTTAATATGTATGCGGTTGCTATGTGAGGTTTAATTCCTAGGAGAAAAGTCCCTTGATAACCATTTAGTTTCCATAGAAAAGAGAATTCTCTTAAATATCTTCTTTCCGATAAACAATAGCTTGTTTCTAGATGGTCAAGAAACTTAAAAGGACCTATTACAGCTTTGGGTGCATTTGCTTTTCATTTGGACAAGCTGAAATAAAATATAGATATTGTGGAATGATATTACTGAACATATGTTGAAAATATAAAGAAATGCACTGGCTTTCTCTGGGGCAGATTTTTTTCTATGTTTAAACAATCTTTAACTTCTATCTTTTTTTCCCTACAGAGGCTTTTGCTAAACATAGTAGTAGAGGGCATATGGGCAGAAGAATGAGTTCTCCCCTGGAAGTAGCCTAGGCGATCTGCCCTTTCCACCACATATGGAAGCCGGTTGTACAGGAAGCTTCCAGTCTAACCCTTGTCTCTGTAGATGGGGCTACATCCTATTTATGTTTGTGTCCCTAGCACCTGGCCTAGTGGCTGCCACATAATAGAGGATTAGTAAGTGTTCAGGCATGAATGGTTTTGTTGAAATAAATGATAATCTGGAAGTGCTAGGAAGCCCTGGGCCCTTTCTCATTTACATTTATTCCAGAGAACTTGGAATCCAATGAATGGGATGGGTGGCCCATAAACTTACAGTTCACCCTCCCTCCTCAAAACCTTCCTTTGTGGTCAGGGCCTGGCTTCCACCTTCCAGTTGTGCCACTCTTTGCAATTATTCGGATCCTGTCAGTCAAACACAGTGTGGCTATCAGTCAAACTGTAGTGGGCTGAGAGACAGGAAGGAATTACGTTCTAGTGCTGCCCTGCCATCAGCCTTCTGTGAGTGGGAGCCTCATTTGCAAAATGAGCCCGTGGCCCAAATGGTCCATAAGGTTGCTTCCATCTGACATTCTGTGCCCTTCCTGTGAAACACCCCAGACCTGGGAGGATGCTGTCTCTTACCATTGTTTCTTAACACCGGTCTTCAGAGCTATACATGAACCAGACCAATTAGCTGGGTAATTGTTACCGAGTACAAGCTTATTCCTAATTAGACAGTGACTGGGTTCACACTACAGCAATTAACCCCCAAATGGAATAATTGCTCTAGAATGAACACAGTGTAATTGTTTTGAAGCTCATCCTTCCTTTTCACCAACTCCCTTCGGCTTGCAACAAGAGATGAACTGTCTGCTGTGAGTTGGCCACTTTCTCCTTGACCTCTGCCTGGTCTTTGCCATGTGGTCTTCCATTCATTTTTACAACTGGCTCCTAGCTTCTTGGTGTTATTGCGTCCTGCTATGAGGCCACTCCCTTGACCTATGACATTGCAGCTCCTATGGATTCAATGACAGTCCCCCCTCTGCACCTGCAGGCCTCCCATCGATCGCTCAGACCAAAATCATGAACAAAAGTACCACCCCAAAAACAAGTAGAAAAGGGGAGAAGGAAATTAGGTGGTTTATTTTCAGTCTTCATAAGATATCAGCATTTAGGTTACACAACTTAACTGCCTTTGTCTATCTGCAGATCTTAAGAGTATATGGGCAAGAGAGGGAAAGGACTACTAACATAGCCCACGGTTAGTCAACCACACGCTTCCCCAACAAGCTGCATTTAATACAGCACAAACGGAGCAAGCAGTGAAAGTTTTCTGTTACCAAATTTGTTAAAGTGATTTGTAGGTATTTAAGCTTGAGTACTTATTTTACAGTTTGAGGTAATTGGCCCATTTTAAATAACTGGCAACACACATGCACTGTAGTTTTTTCCTTTTCTTCTTCCCCTGCTAAGTGTTTCCTGGCATGCTGACAGTTTCCACTGCACTCAGTGTTGGGATGGTATACAGTAGGCCAGACGTAACAGGACCAGAGCCTTGCTATTTGGAATAGGAAATCTGGGCCAGCAGCAGGAGGGGGGGCCTACACCCGTGTTGCTGACTTGGCTCCCGATCGGGGATGAGTACAAGGTTTGTCAGGCTGTGAGGGAGGCACTGGCAGTAAGTGGCTGAGTGCTCCACCTCAGAGGCCGGCCCATTTCATGCTAACTCCTGCTCATTCAGTCCTTAGTAGCTGTGCCCCTAGTTCCATTAAGCCCTGGTTCCTTCAGCTGTTAAAAGGGGATATACTTATCTCATATTCTGTGGGAAAAAAATGCGATAAAATAAGTAAGGCATCTCACATGGTCCCTGGCACACAGTAAGCACACAATAAATGTTGGCAATCATAAGGAGTAAGATTATTAGCAGCCTCTAATAGGAGTATGCTCAGTCCTGTCACCAACTAAATGTGCGAATTTGAAAAAAATGTGCTGATTGTTTAAAACAATTTAATTTTGCTAAAAAATCATATTAAACACAAATCTACAACAATCAACCTTAATGGCGCCCCTACAGCTGGTGAGGGCACAAGTGCCCCATCCATATGCTCGGAAACAGCATTCTTGAATAGGTCTTTAGCAATGGGTAACCATGTGAGTCTATTATAGTATGCTTACTAGATGTTATTCTAAGCCAGTCCTGCAGAACTATTTAATAGGAATTGACACCTGATATGGGTTGATTTATGTCCTTTCTATATTTATACATTGAAAATGGACCTGCCTTTTGACCCAGACACTCCACTGCTAGGATTATACCCTAAGAACCCTGAAACACCAATCCAAAAGAACCTATGCACCCCAATGTTCATAGCAGCATAATTTACAATAGCCAAGTGCTGGAAAGAACCTAGGTGCCCATCAGTAAATGAATGGATCAAAAAACTACGGTACATTTACACAATGGAATTCTATGCAGCAGAAAGAAAGAAGGAGCTCCTATCCTTTGCAACAGCATGGATGGAACTGGAGAGCATTGTGCTGAGTGAAATGAGCCAGGTGATGAAAGACAAATACCGCATGATCTCACCTTTAATAGGAACCTAGTCAACAAAACAAACAAACAAGCAAAATATGAGCAAAGACAATGAAATTGAGAACAGGCTGACAGTGATCAGAGGGGAGAGGGGAGGGAATTTCAAGGGAAGGGGGGAAGGGTTTGAAGGAACTAGTATGAAGGACACATGGACAATAACAAGGGGAGGTGGAGACAGGAGGAAGGAAGGGAGGGCTGGGGAGGTGGGATGGGGGTAAAGGGCAGAAAGCTGTACTTGAACAACAATTAAAATTAAAATTAAAAATAAATAAATTTATACATTGAGGCTCTACTACTCTAAACAATATTTGAGGATGAGTCTTTTGGGAAGTAATTAGAATTATAAGAGGCAATGAGGGTGAGGTCCTTGTGATGGTGTTAGTGCCTGGTCTTATATAAATGTAATACCACAAAGCTCATTTTGGTACGTTGGCCAGGCCTTCAGCAGAGGTGCTGTGGGACCACAAGTGCCCTTCTAGTGTGAACACGCCAGTTAGAAAAGAAGGATGAGAAAGGAATGAGAACTTGAAGTGAAGAGACAGAAAATCATGGGGAGCGGAGTTAACAATTTGAGGAGAAATGGCCAAAAGAGTCTGAGGTCCAGGCAAAACAGCAGCAAGTGAAATAGCAGAGAAGATGGGTGTGAAGAGCAGACATCCTAGAATGAAGAAAGAACTGAACAAAACCAAGGATAGCTCTAAAGAGAAAAAACGGAGCAGGGGAAAAAAGTCCAAGCATAGTGACATGCAGCGTGAATCACTGATACTCAGCCAGAGAGAATATCCTAAACAGAAGGGAATGACCCAATCATTTGTATGCTGTGTGGAATTCAACTGTCCTTGGGAAAAGAGAGTCTAGGAAACCCAAACATGCCTACTTGCTCTGTTGCATTTCCCAGGGCACGCCACACCAACCGGTAGAATAGGGAAGTGGGACACACTTAGAGAATCCCTTATAATTGCATTCCAGTGACTCCTCTAAGAAGAGAAAGAATCTTCAGAAAACGTACCACTTGAGTTATGTAAAGGAAGTCAGCACTGTAAGTTGTGAATGAGTAAGTAAAAGTGGCAGGAAGAAATGGGGGATAATATCTAAGACAACACAATTGGAACCATGAAGGAAAAGTGAAAGGATATAAGGAGAATCATTTAACAATCGAAGGTGAATTTTTAAAGCTAAAAATTAAAATGAAAACCTTTTTGGAGTAAGGGAGAAATAAGATGCCCATGGCCTGGATCTGGACCTAGAAAATTGATAGGGGCAGGTCATGCAAGACCCCAAAGGCAGTGTTAAGAGTCTTAAAGTGTATGCCGAGACCAATGGGAAGCCACTACTGATCTTAGAGGAAGGAGAGGATGGTGGGATGGAGAAGTAACATAGTCAAATGCTATTTTAGGAAGACTGCTCTAGTTGGAGCATGGGGAATGGACCAGAAGAGGGCTAGAGGAGATGTCAGGAGGCCAGAGAGAAGCTTATCGCACCTGGTCCAGATAAGAGACGCTGGCCGCTTGGACTAAGGTGATGGTGGTGGAGAAGAGAAGCATGTGGCAAGTTGGCAAACCTGGTTTAGATCCCAGCCATGCTGTTGATTGTTTACAACTGTTGGTCACTTCCAGATTACAGACTGTTAATTACGGACAACAGGTTACATTGTTTGACCACATACACTGTGTGGTAGTAGCAGTGCACACTTCCTGGGCTCACATCTTGCTTCTGCCATTTAGTAGCTGTGTGGCCTGATACAAGTTATTCATCCTCTCTGTGCTTTGTTTTCTTTATCTGTAAAAGGAGAATAACAATAGTCCTGCTTTACATGGCTATTATGAGGACTAAATGAATTAATATTTGTAGAATGCTTATGACAGTGCTAGACATATACAAGGGAGAACCCCCCAAAAACTGGAATTATCTTCTGGAGGGTGGGCTCCCTGTAGTACAGTTTCCCTCGCTAGGTGAGTGTTCTGGGTGTAACCAAACACAGGTCTGGCTGCCTGCTGCTATGAAAGCCAACACTTGAGAGCAGGTGCAGATGTAAAGGAAAGTGGTTTATTTGCAGATGCCAGCCATCTGGAAGATGGTTGAATCACATCTCAAAGCCCATCTTCTGGAAAAGGGGACCCCTGTCAAAAAGCCCATCTCCCTCTCTCAATGGAGTCAGAGGTTTTTATAAGGCGGGAGAGGGAACCAGAACAAAGAGATCGGGGGAGGGGATTCTCTACTTGCAGATCAGCACAGTCCATTCCAAAAAGGCAAGTGATGGTCCACTGTCCATCATCCTGGTTTAGTCATCCTGGATTCATGTCATCCTGTCTACATGCCATCCCAGCTTCACATTACCCTGGATCCATGGCTGAAGGTCAGCAAATCTCCCAGAGCTCAGATGCTTGAAGGTCGAAGTCTGTAACTTTTGAAACTAGTTCCTAGGATTCTTACACAAACATGCTGTTCATCTACCAGCTACATATTAGTCAGAGTCAGCAGTTACAGGAATAATATCAAAAAAATGGTAGGGTGGGTTACCATTCCCACCTTTACAATTTTCCACTGTATCCTTAGGAACCCATATGTATCAGTATATCAGCTGGCATTGTTATTAGAGGCTGTATTTAGCTTCATTGTTTGCTCATTTCATGATGGGTGATTTATGAGCACACCTGCCCACGCCCCACGGAATGTTCAACAGTCTTTGACCAAAAATGTCATGACCCCCATGCCCCACCCTCCCAACTCACCACCCAGTCTTGCTCAAGTGACTTCTTTCTGACACCCCAGGTGAAAGAAGTTTTCAAAGGGAAACACTTTGTTGAAGTGCAAAAGGCAAAACAAAAAATGGCAGAAGCACTAAAAGGCATCAAAATCGATGAGTTCAAAGACTGTTTTGAGTAGCAAAAAAAAGTTCTCAGTAGGTGTGTTGCATCAAATGGAGAGTACTTTGAAGCTGACTGAAGTTTAAACATGTAGGAATAAATACACAATTTTTTAAAAATAAATTCTGGATTTTGGGGGTTCTCCCTCACAATAAGTGCCACATGTATATTTGGTCAATATACTTGAGAGTTTTTATTTAATCTTTCTGGGTCTCAGTTTACTTATCTTCACAATAAACATAATAGTATTTACAGTTACTTTGAGATAGCTGTACGTAGAGCTCCTGGCACAGAGCTTTGCATAAAGCTGACGTTCAATAAATGTGATTTTCCTTTCTCCCTTCAAAGTCTAGAAGACTATTCAGATTAATAAGCATTGGAATGGATCCCAACTCCATTCCCATCCAGTTACTTTCTATTTCTGTGTCTTTCAATGTCTCCCTTTGGTCCTCACCTCATACTCCCACTGGACCATAAACTTCCCCACTGCACACCCAGCAGTATGCAGACGCATTGCACACACTGATTGGCACACGGAAGATATTCAGTGAATAGTTGCTAAACAAATACATGATAGTTCAACCCTTCACTTCAATGCACTTTGTCCACCCAGTAGTGCCTTTTAAGTATTTGGAGACAGAGTCAGCAAAATGGAAAACTCATGAGCCAGACAATTTTCACCTTTCTGTGTAAAAATTTCCCTTATACCAAAATAACTGAGCAGGGCTGCAACCAGCTGTCACTTCAGGTAGGCGTGTGCAAGTACTGAGCCCTGTGTGATAGGCGTAGTTCTTGAGCTGTGCCATTGTTACACAAATGGAATATGTCAGGAAAAGATGCACTAGCCTACAGCTTTAGAGTTATTACAAGTAGGTATTTTGCTTGTAATTTGCTGTAAAGTTATTACAAGTAGATAGAAAAATAAAGTATATGAAAGAAATGTACTTAAAAGAAACTCTTTGCTTTCAAAGTTTTAACTTAAGATAGGACTACTCTCACTGCAAACCAGTTGATGGAAGAAACTTCAGGGTGTTCTCCTCATCTGGATTCTCTCCCATTATTTTTATTGTCCTGGGCAATAAATTTCAGCATTTGATCAAATAATGGCAGATTCCATGCTATTCCATTCAGGTATCCCCAGTTTATCTATAATGATTTTCCTCTTGTCAGCTCATTTCTTAAACCTTTGCTGAATCTGGTTTCAACGGTACTATAAACAATCATCATTGCATTGTAAAACTGGAAACTCTCCACTAAAATAGTGTTTTGATCCAGGTTGCCATAGTAATAAGTGTACACTCCCCTCTTTGGAGGCCTTGTTATATGAAGTATCTGTGATTTGCTCAGAATGGCCCCAGTTCATCTGTCAAAATGGGTTTTTCCTTTTTTAAAATAATGATCTAGAAAATCCCACAGCGGCCACAAATATTTTACAACCATAATGAGGAGCATTGGAGTAGTCAAGCTTTATAAATCTATGCCATTATTGCATTAGAATAAATCATGTTTCTTAGGTATATTACAGAGGCCTGTGTAAGCCTAATTTTAGATCTGCTATTCAACAAGGGTGCGGTTGTTTATAATAAAAAGAGAATTATTAAGTGTGACTTCAAAAATGCATCATATGTCAGTTCATGTAGAGAGACCCTGGAGCAAAAAAAATGGAAATTACTTCTTATTTCTATCAAAACACTGCAAATAGCTATTCAGGTTCAAACTTCGTTACAATTAGAATGTGATGAGCATTGATTTTTTATAACAGCATGAAATTGTACATTCCATTCACGTTTGGGTTCAAGTTATTCATTGGTAAGAGGGGAAAGAATGAGAAATCCTGCAAATGTATCAGTGTCACCATGAAAAAAAAATGATGGTACATTATTTGAAATAGAAATGTTCCAGTCAGTTACAGTAATTTGATACAAGAACTATGATATTTTTTTCCGGCAGGAATGAGAGTAAACAAACACTATATCAACAAGCCAGCAACAGAATCCACAAAAAGGTGTAAGATCATTTTTCATCTAAGACAAATGGTTAAGCTGGCTACTTTCTGTAAGTCACTACCAGCTACAGGGTTATTTTATGTAATTCACGGCTGGCTACTGCCTCATAATATCTGATGTGGGAATATTAAAAAACATCAGTGGGTGAAAGAACAGGGAGAATCCATCTGTATTCAATGAATTCTAATTAAAAAGTAATTATGGCACAATGCGATAGCTGCCAACTTTATTCCCTCTTCTCGACCACAAACCACACACACGGAGTCTTCTGCTATTTGTATCCTGCTCAACACGCAGAAAGCCAGACAGGAACCGACACACATTTCCTTGCATTTTTCAGGTGACTCCGTTTGAAACAACTGCAGCCCCAGAAGACGTTGCAGGGCAGAGGTGGTACACATCTTCTGTTATAATTGACCTGGGCTTTGAGATTTCTCTGTCATGATGTATCCCAGAATGTTGCATGATGGGAAGACCCTTGTTATTCCTCCACCAGCCGAGCCAAACAGACAAGATCAAGTAGGCCTGGGACTTGGGAAAAAAGGGAAGAAATATTGACAGATAAGTAACCACTCCAGGAAATGACAGGCAGCTGGAGCAGTGTCGGGACTCTCAGGATTCAGACATAATCCTTTAACCTCATGCTCAAACTCTGTAATCTTTCAATGAGATGGAAGAGAGGAAGAGGAAAAAAAGCAAATTGCTTAATCAAAGCCCTTAATATGTGACCAGGATTAGTAATTAAGTCAGAATGACAACCCGAGGGCATATAAAGGCTTCATAAAATAGCCTGGGTACTAATGAAGTTGTTTCTGCAGGGCCGAGAATATGGAAAAGGTAACCTGGCACTCGGCTGGCACGGACACCTTTCTCTCCAAGAACGCAGGCATGTGAAATGGTGTTCCTGGCCACCAGCAATTTTTGTTGCATCCCTCAAGATGAAGGGTTACAGTGTGCGTTCCTTCCAGTTGGCAGAGCTCCCATTTCACCCATGTTCTATAAAATCTCCTTCATCTAATAGACAGCATAACAGGTGTCAGTAGGGTTTCCGTCTGAAGGAGAGAATAGGCTCTGGCATAAGTCACTTGCAGCTGGGGGCACTAAAAGATGTCAGGGTTCTTCTTCAGAAAAGAAGTGCTAACAGGCTAAAGTGGCCCTTGTCAATTCACATTAAAAATGGAAAAATAATAGCACACTGGATTTATACAGCATCCTTGGAGGAAGCCATCCATGTTATACTAGGAGTTTTTGTATTAACCTTCAGAAAGGGTGGGAAACAGGCATTGGTTACTCCATCACACAACAGGGCATTCTGAGGTCCTGATGAGCAATTTGTTACCACCAGGATCATAAATAGCAAGAGCATTCTTTTTGCAAACAATGTATGTCAGCCATTTTGCCTTTCTCTTCCTCAGTACATTACTAATCTTCCATAAAATAAGCAACCAGAAATTCCTTATGCTACTTTTACAGGCTAGTCCTAGATGAACTCATGGAAGAATAGGTGTATGGAGTCTACAATTGACGCCCTACTGAATTCCCTCTAGTTTTGTATCAGTTATGTATCACAGTGCAACAAATTTTCCCAAAATGTAGCAGCTTAAAATAATAAAAATGGATCATCTCACAGTTTCTGGGTGTCAGGAATCTGGGCATGGCTTAGCAGGGTAGTTCTGGAAGAGGGTCTCTCACGAGCCCGCAGTCAGGCTGAGTGCCAGGCTCCATCACAGTCAGGTTTGGTTGGGGCTGGAGCATCAGCTTCCAAAGTCTCCCTCACACGGCTGCTGGCTACAGCCCTCTGTTCCTCACTAGGTGTTGGCTGGAAGCCTTAGTTTCTCATCACCTGGACCGCTTTGCAAGGCTCAGAACATAAGCTCATTTCTCCCAGAGCAGGTGATCTAAGAGAAAGAGAGTAGGAGAGAACCCAAAAGAGAAACCATTTTGACTTTTATTACTTGATCTTGACAAGATATATTCTCACCTCTGCTCTGTGTGCTTTCTCCCGGAGACTGAACCTCAGTTGGGGAGATGACTGCCCGGGGGAGGGACCACCAGGAGGCAGGACTCATTGGGGTCATCTTGGAGACTCTGGCTGCAACAGTTTGCACTACTAAATATGTGTGAGACCTGTGGCTCTTTTGGTACAAGCTAGGAAGAATGATGATGGTGAACTGGTTGTTGGGAGATAAAAAGGTGCATGTATGTGCAGGTGTTCTGGTAGATTCAGAAAGAACACTGTGATGTCACTTTCAGTTCAGGTCAATGAATCCAATTTGACTTTCTGTAGAGAGAGAGTCCATGGGCCCAAGCTAAGGGACCCATTTCAAGCTGGACTTTGTAAGACATTGGACACAAAGAATGTTGTTTTCAGACCTGTGTGATAAAGGGTTTCTCATAGTTAAAGAGACTTTCACCCCATTTGGGGAAGGAGCACAGAGCAGGTGGGCTACAATGTCTGCTATGTCCAGTAGAGTGTCAGGGATGTGAGACTCCCCCAAAGAGCCCTGTCATCCATGGTAGAGAGATGCTTCTTCAGAAGACCTACAAACAGGACACAGGTAGATCATGAACAAACATATCCCTAATTACATGTAAGACTCTTCATAGAAAGCAAAAATATCTGGAAGGTTGAAATCCTACCATGATGCTGATAAACACACTACTAAATCAGTGAGTTCACCAATGCTATGTGTCCTTTATTTGAACTTCCAGACTGGTAAAGCTATACTATATAATTACAAGTCTTCAGTACACACGCTGGTCAAGCTAAACTAATTTAAACATCACAGATCCTGTCCCATCAAAGATTTCCACACTGCATGTGTAAGCAACAACCCAGCAGCCACCATGGGTTCACTGAGTTCTTTGCTGAGCCATCTTTCAATGTACCCACCTCTTATTTTGTCTCTGACACTCCCTCTTCTGATCCCTACTGTGTCTTTCTTGCTTTTCTACTGCTCTGCCCTATAACAAGCAGACTTCTGAACTCTTGTCTCATCAGTTCTATTTTTTTAGACTCTCACTAAGCATTCTCCTTCCAGAGAGAACATCTCCTCAGACATTCCTAGCTCATTTTTCTGTGGAAAAGCCATGACTGATCACTAATGAAGGAACCATGTTCTGTTCTTCATCATGTCTCCAATACCTAGTGTAGCATCTGGCATGGAGAAGGTCCTTAGCAAATGCTAACATCAAATTGAAGCAGTGCTCTACTACTGACATGCCACAAATCTCCTTCAATGCTGAAGCAGTCTTAACTTTGAGGAAATTCATTAATGTCTTAGTGGTAGACTAACAAAGAAGTCATTCGTTTCTCAATTATTCAATTTGAACACCTTGAAATGCCCGATGCTGCACTTGGTACTGGCTTTGCAATGATGCGTCATCCTTCAGGATATTTGGCCCCATGAAAGGTAGAACCTAGTTAATCTAATAGGTATTTAGTAAATTTCAGTAGTAGATATAATAATTATGATAGGTTTCTTCAAATATGTAAAGAACTATCTCATAAAAGAGAGTCTACACTGATATTTAGAGGATAGAACTGAGCTCTATGTGTAGCAATCACCAGGATATAGAGGACATTTTAGTACTGGGGTTGTTGAATGCTGGAAAGAACTCACCTTGGAAAGTAAGGAGCTCCCCAGAACCAGAGTCTGGACAATCATATGTCAGGGATAATATAGGAATAACAGTAACAACAACACTAATGGTGGCTGACAATTATGCTCTTACTATATACCAGATGCTGTCAAACACTCAATGGAGAGTGCACTACTACCATTGTCATTTTATAGATGGCCAAGGTAACTCCTGAAATCAAATCTAGGCAGTCCAGCTGCAGAGCCTGTGTGCTGAACTGCTTACTCTTCTGTGTGTCTGTTGAGAGAATTCATCAGTGAGGAGAGGGTAATCAAGCAGTCTTAACTTTGAGGAAATTCATTAATGTCTTAATGGTAGACTAGCAAAGACTCAGTGTTTCTTTGTAACACTGAGACTTTCTGATGCTGTGATTCTCTTTACCGTCACCTGTACCCAAAGATGGCAGTTGGTCCAGAACCAGATGCTGGGACCCAGATTTGCGGTTCCCTTGTGTATTTGCAGAGATGTGTAGAAAACCCCACTGCAACCACCCCACTCTCGGGAGCAGCATCAAATGACTGATTTCTGCAATTTACCTACATTGGACCATGGCTTTCTAATTTAGGCTAAAACCTTTGCTTAAACACAAAGCCTTAGGAAGAATCCATACTTTAAGGAGGTAAAATGTCAAGAAATCATGTCACAGAAGGAAATGTCAAAAGAATTGGATCTGTTTTTGGTTTAAAAGAAGAAGGAAGGAA
>PVKM010028778.1:0-18100 GCA_004027735.1 Carollia perspicillata
TTATTATTTGTTCAAATAAGTTTTCAATATCTTGGTTTTCCTCTTCTTCTGGCACCCCTATGATTTGGGTGTTGGGATGTTTAAAGTTATCCCAGAGGTTCCTAAGCCTCTTCTCATTTTTTTGCATTCTTGTTTCTTCATTCTGTTCCAGTTGGATGCTTATTTCTCCCTTTTGTTCTAAACTGTTGATCTGAGTCCCAGTTTCCTTCCCTTTACTGTTGGTTCCCTGGATATTTTCCTTTACTTCACTTTGTCTAGCCTTCATTCCCTCCCTCATTTTGCAGCTGAGGTCATTCAGTTCTGTGAGCATCCTGATTATCAGTGTTTTGAACTTTGCATCAGATAGGTTGTCTATCTCCTTGTTGCTTAGTTAGTTCTTTCTCTTGCGTTTTGATCTATTCTTAAATTTAGGCCATATTTCTTCATCTTGGTGCACCTGTTACATGGTAAGTGTTGGTGCCTTAGGTATTTGCCAAGGAAGGGCAGCCCCTCTTCGCGGCATTGTGGCTCCGTATGTGGGGGAGGGGTCAGAGAGGGAACAATGCCACTTGCTTGGCTCTTGTCCCATTTTCCATCACTTCCCTTGCTTCCCACAAACAGATTGTGCCCTTTCAGGTGCTGATTCCCAGGTGGGTGGTTATGTGTATGTTTTAAGATCCTGTGGGTCTGTCCAATGAACTCCCCTGTGAGGCTGGGAGTTTCTTCCACCACCGCAACCCCCACAGATTTGTTGTAGCCAGGGGTTTTGAGGCTTTATTTTCCCACACTGGCACCCTGTGAAACCTGAAGATCTCCTCCTTTTTATGGCTGAATAATATTCCACTGTATATATTGCTCCTTGTCTTCTAAAAAGGTGGAACCAATTTATACTTCCATTTAGTGTCTTGAGAATTCCTGTTTTCCTACACCCACATTAACTTTCCATAGTAATGATATTTTTAATCCTACCCAATCTGAAAAATAAAATATAACTCCACACAGTTACTCTAATTTGTATTTTTCCCATTGTAGGTAAGGTTGAAGCATTGTTTTATATGCTATTGGCCATTTGTAGTTTTTGTGAATTGCCTGTTAATTTTATTACCCTGTATTGAAATTATATTGTTTTCCTTATTCTTATTAATTTGAAAAATCTCTTTCAATATTAGAGAAATTGGCCCTTTTTCATATAAATAGGAAATATTTTCCCAGTTTTCTGTCATATGACTCTGTAAGTGGTGTTTTGTGTTGTACTTATTTTTAAATTTTATATATTCAGATTTATCACTCTTTTATGGTTTCTAAGACTATAAAGATATTTTCCCCAGGTAAATATTTTTCTAACATTTTTCTCTAATACTTTTTTATAGTTTTAAAAATACTTTTTAAATGATTTATCTTTTTATATTTAAATCTTTGACTTATCCAGAATTATTACATTTTTTTATCCTCGCCTGAAGGTAGGTTTATTGATTTTGGAGAGAGAGGAAGGGGAAGGGAGAAAGAGAGAGAAACATTCATCTGTTGCCTCCTGACCAGGGATCAAACCTGCAACCTTTTAGTGTATGGGAGCACACTCCAACCAATTCTGCCACCCAGCCAGGGTGCAAAGTTACATTTTTTATGAAATGAGTTAGAGATTCAGCTTTATTTTTCCCCTCAATGGCAAATCAGCTGCCCGAACATCTTCTATTAAATAACTTATTTCCCCCCACTTTTCTGGTGTACTAAATTCCCATATGTATTTCAGTCCATAATCGAGGTATACAGATTCCCAGGACACAGATACCACAAACACAGCAGATAATATTCTTGAAGCACAGGATATGTGAAATCATAATTAGTGCTGTGTGTGTGTGTGCTGGTTTACTACTTGTTGATACCTGGAGGCAAAAAAACAAAAATCACCAACAATCGCCACACAGTGGCATGCACGCTAACAGAGAGCGCCTGTTCGATCTGCCTGCAGAAGTTGTTTTCCTCACATCAGTGGCCCAGCTCTTTATTAGATGGCAGTGTCCTAGCTAAGAATCCACTCTGGTTTTCCATGTGATCTCAGGCATTGCTAGTCTTATCAAAGCTATTAAGTAACAATAATATTGAGCACTTATGTTATACTCTTCCTCCCTAAGTGCTATCTAAACATTAACTAATTAAATGCGTTGATGAAAGGAAGGCATTTTCAGCCTCCTTCAGGAAAAGGGATATCTGGTTGCACACCTGTGAGGGGATGATTCCTAAAAAGCATGAACTCCCTTCTGAATGGCCCTCAGCAAGCAGAGGAATAGAAAGCTGGCGACATTATTCCAGTTCTTTTGAAAATTACCTGGGGCATCTTCTAATTAGTCTGGCTAAACTCACCTTTCATCTGTCTCCCCAGATATTCCCTTTCTACCTCCTTGGGGGCGTTCGACAAGCTTCTTTTGATGTTTCCCCTGTTCGTTAATCACAAAATCATAAAATCTTCCAACTGAGAGGGATCGTTTCTGATCATCTAGTTTTGAATGACCTAGTACAATCACTTCATCTCCTAGATGAGGAAACGTAGGCCTGGAGAAGTTAAGTGGCTGACAAAAAGGGTCACGCAGCTCACAGGGGACATGACTAGGAAGAGAAGCCTGGGCTTCTGGCTGCTGTCTCAGGTCTCAGTCAGCTGCATCCCGTGACTTCCCTCCTCACGGGCTTCTGACTTCCCCTTCTCCCGTCTTCCCTAACCTTTCTTCCTCCCTCCCTCCCTCCCTTTCTTTCTTTCTTCTTTTTCTTTCTTCTTTCTTTTCTTTTTGCTTCCATCTTTCCCTACTTCTCCTTTCCTTCTTTGTTTTCTGCATTTTCTGTCTCCCCTAACTCCTAATGGGTCATCTGACATGATCAGGTAATGTTGCTTTTATTTCTCCTCTATTTCTCTTTCCCTTTAAAGATGGGGTCTTTGTTGTGTTTCTATTAGGGTGTCTTACATTGACCTTTACGCAGGTCCTCTTTGAAAAGCCATATTTCTTCTACATACAAGCATACAGGGAGTTGTTTGTTTTGCTTTGGGTTGTTTTTTTTTCCAGTTGTAGTTGCTTCTCTCTTTAATAAAATCATTTCTCTAGTTTTGGTAAATAGAATAGGATTTACGTTGATGTTAAGTCCTTTTTTGTCACAGAGTTTTGTGTTCTTTTATGAATTTTCCATATGAATACTCCATATTGAGAAATTTACACAAGATGGGGCCACTTAAAAGAATTCCGTGCAAGAAATAAATACGTTACACAATAAATCGTCCTAAAAACTAAAGGCCAGTTCAGTTCAGATCAAAACTGTGGGTGTAAACCTTGATGAATCTAGACTGTGCATCTTGCTTCCATGCAAGGACTGAGTCAGTTTTAGAAATCTTCCATTTGTACATGGTGGGTCAGTAGGTACCCAGTGACCTCAAAAATCTCAGGCTGCACCAAATCCTAAGGCTGCCTCCGAGCCCAGATGCCCTCGGAAAGTCCTTTCCCTAGAGCAGTGAAGAGTGTTTGAGAGGTCTGTCACTAATCAGCGGGTGACCTCAGGCAGCTCAAGTTACCTCTCCAGGCCTCAGATTTCTGACATATGTATTAAGTAAGGAAGCTGTGTTTACAAGACCACTTAGGGCCTTTCTTTGTTTACTATTTAATGAGTCAATAATGTCAAAACTAGGAGCAAAATGAATAGTAGAGACCTAAATCGGAATTATTTAGGCTTATAACTAACTCAACAGAGAAGTAAAATTCTGCTGAGAACTTTTGGGGACTGTGGCAGTTTAAAACATTGGAATCATTTTCCCTCATAAATAATGCATATGTACCTCTATCAGACTACGTGGCCTGTTTGGAGGCTCAGAACATGTGGACCACCTGACTGTACTTGACTTTTTGCAAATGCTTCCGCTGAGTTCCATGAGGCTGTGTCTGCACAAGGCCACACCCCTTGAGGCACTTGGTGTAGTAAAGAAAAGCTACCTGCAGTAGCCCCCAGCCCCCGTGTTTTTCTGAGTAAGAAATTTATGTCCTTCGGCTCATTTTTGCCATTCAACAACTAAAGAGATCTGAAATTGAAATTCCTTTATCTTTTACTCCCTAAGACTTAGTTTCCAGGAAGCAAAATGTAATTTGATAGGAACGATGATGACTACTCACAAACCTACCCAATTACATCAACCCAGATTCAATTATCACATACTTTCCTAAGTCTGAGTAGAAATTGTCACCTTTGGGAAAGGATCAGATAAGAACGATTTTGTGACATCATAACCCACCCTCAGTGAAGTGCTTGATTAGCCAAAAGCCCAGTGGTGTCAGAGCCTCCCCATAATGGGTAAAGAGGGGCGGGGAGCAGCTAATTGGAGAAGACACAGTTTTCTGTTTGTATACAAACATCCCAGCACTGAGCCAAGATAAGGAGCTCAAAGGTTAATTATGGGAAAATGGGGTTCAGCAAACTTTTGAAATAGGAAAATCCCCTATGCTTTTTATTTTCCCATTTTAAGGACATCATTAAGAAGAGAAAAACTGGATTTGAACGAGAACTCAGAATGTTCTCACTGTGTGTTAGGGTTTTCAGACTCAAGCAAAATCCACAGGCTGTTCTTTCCTAGCTCTCCATGAACTCACATGACCCAGGTCCCTAGACTTCACTGTACCTGCCTGTTAACACAGAGAAGGGGCCCTCAGAGAAAACAGTGAGTGCCACCTCCCTCGGGCCTCTGCCCAAGCACATGCAAACTAAGTTACACTGGAAATCATCTTACAATGTGTGAC
This sequence comes from Carollia perspicillata, assembly GCA_004027735.1. NCBI lineage: Eukaryota > Metazoa > Chordata > Mammalia > Chiroptera > Phyllostomidae > Carollia > Carollia perspicillata. Next base: position 4,746 of record PVKM010028778.1, read on the forward strand.
AATTTTGGGTCTTCCATTTCATCAAGCTAGCTTGTTACTAGTAAGTGGCAGGTGGCTTTGTTTACTGTGAATGGGGTCTTCAGTTAGACTTTTAGAGGAGGGGCCGTTTGTCAAGTGCAGCAGCCCTCTCCATCAAAATATTCCCAACAGTTGGCCAGAATCTAAACGCTGCACAATGGTTGAGGAATGCTTGTATTCAAATGGAAGGTAACTCGACAAATCAGGGGCAGGGGAAAGGAATTAGCCGATGCGTACAGAAATTCAATGAGAAAGAGCTTTTTCTTTCTTTTTTGTTGTCCAACTTAGGAGTGCTCTGCCCCTCTCCCCCTGTAGATTTTGAATTTTGTACTGGTGCCAAGGGAGTGAAGGTAACAGACATAAAAGATTCATTTGTGCCCATTTCCCAATCCCACAGATCTCTATTGGCTGCCGACCTTGAACATGACACTGCAATTTCCTGGTGCCACACATGAGTAATAAGCAGCTGCTTCTGAAACTGTGGTTTGGAGAAGACAGCACTAGGTTATTTTTTAACTTAATTGTAATTTTTGATTGGTCTGCAGGAAAGTAAATCAAATAAAGTCTGTTGTCTTAGTCTGCAAGAAAGCCATAGGCCTCAAATTCCAATGCTGACCATCTTGACCAGAATAGAAGAGGGGGGAAAGTGTGTGTATCCCTGAACTGGAAGTTCGACCAGGCAGCTTTTGTGGGGTAAGCATATTTGGTGTATCTGTCAGCTAGCTGGATCATAGAAAGTAATATTTGATGCTTCTTTGAGTGCTAGAAGTACCTGAAATGATAGAGTGAAAGAATTTATAGAGAGACTACAAAAGTGAAAGAGAGCAAAATCAGGAAGAAGATACCAGCCCGATGCTGCAATCTGTCCTTATCCTACCTTGCAATAGGAGGACATGTCATTTTAAGTTACAGACGGAAGCATGTATTCTTTGAACACCCAGGCAGAAAATACCTCTGAAACAGTCATGCGCGTGTGCTCTCCAAATAAGTAATACAAGAGTAGTGCCTGTCTTAGTAGAAGAAATTAAGTTGAATGGAAACCAAAAGAAACTCTTTCACCCTGTTTCATACATCTGTCTTTTCTCGAGGAGATAGGGCAACTTGGTACGTGGAGAAGGTGGGGGAGGTTGAGAGCAGGGGGTTGAGGTGGACGGAGTTCCACATATACTTTCTGCTAATTACTTTGTTATGATTTTGCACACGTAGACGGGCACTTCGGGGAAGGAAATAGAGGGATTACTAAACCGCATCTCAGAGGCCTATTTTGCCATCACTTTATGACATATCCAAATGACCACCTGATTAATGGCCTTGTGACATTTTTCTGGTTATTTTTATTATTTGTCATTTAATCATTTTTAATTTTTCAATTACAGTTGACATGCAATACTATACTAGTTTCAGGTGTACGCCGCAGTGACCAAACACCACATAACGCACCAAGTGATCATCTCAATAAACCCTATACCCATCGGATTCCACACGTAGCTACCAGAATATCATTGACTCTATTCCTTATGCTGCACTCCACATCCCAACAACCGTTCTGTAAAAACCAATTTGGACTTCTCAATTCGTTCATCCCCTCCACCCATCCCCCAAACCCCCTCCCACCTGGCAACCGTCGAGATGTCCTCTGCTTCTGTTCTGCTTGTTCATTTATTTTGATTTTTAGATTCAATTGTTAATAAATATGTATTTATTACCTTTTTTGTTGTTCATATTTTTTATCTTTTTTCCCTTGTAATTCTTAAAGACCCTTTAACATTTCATATAATACTGGTTTGGAGCTCCGTTAGCTTTTTCTTATCTGGGAGGCTCTGTAGCTATCCTTCCATTTTAAATCATAGCTTTGTTGGGTAGAGTAATCTTGGTTGTAATCCCTTACTTTTCATCACTTTGAATATTTATTGCCACTCCCTTCTGGCCTGTGAAGTTTCTGTTGAAAAATCAGCCAACAGTCTTATGGGAGCTCCCTTGTAGAAAACTAACTGCTTTTGTCTTGCTGCTTTTAAGATTCTCTCTTTATCTTTGACCTTTGGCATTTTAATTATGGTATGTCTTGGTGTGGGCCTATTTAGGTTCATCTTGTTTGGGACTCATTGCACTTCCTGGACTTGTATGTCTATTCCCTGCACCAATTTAGTTAATTTTTTTTTGTCATTAAGTAGGTTTTCAGTTTTTCTCTCTCTCTCTTCTCCTTCTGGCACCCCCATGATGGGAATGTCAGTATGCTTGAAGTTGTCCCAGGGGCTTTTTACACTATCCTCATTTTCTTGGATTCTTTTTTTCTTTTTGCTGCTCTGGTTGGGTGTTTTTTGCTTCCTTATATTCCAAATCACTGATTTGATTCTTGGCTTCATCCACTCTACTGTTGATCCCCCGTAAATTATTCTTCACTTTAGTTAGTGTGTCCTTCATTTCTGACTGGTCCCTTTTTATACTGTTGAATATCTCACTAAGTTTATTGAGCATCCTTATAATGAGTGTTTCGAACTCCGCATCTAGTAGATTGCTTGTTTCCATTTTGTTTAGTTCTTTTTCTAGAGTTTTGTTCTGTTCTTTCATTTGGGCTATGTTTCTTTGCCTCCTCATTTAGGCAGTCTCCCTGTATTTATTTCTATGTATTAGGTAAAGCTGCTAAACCTCCCTGGCTTGATAGAGTTGCCTAATGTATGTAGTAGGTATTGTGTAGGATGCAGTGGCATAGCCTCCCCAATCGCCCAAGCTGGGTAGTCTAGGTCTATCAGCCCCATGTGGGCTGTGTGCACTGTCCTGTTGTAGTTGAGCCTTCATTGCCGTTGGCATGCCAATGGCCAATAAGCTAGCTGCAAGGACTGGCTGTGACCACTGACCTCCAACCACTGCGGGGGATCAGCTGTATAGGGACTTACAGCTGTATAGGGACTCAGAGCAGGACTTACTTCATTGGGGCTTTGATGCCTGCTGAGTCCACCCCTTGAGTGTGTCACTTGTGGAGGTAGTTGGGTGGTAATGCTTCAACGTGGTCTGAAGCTGTCCACTGGGTGTGCTGGCCCTGGGGCCTCCCAGGAAGTGCAAACCAAGGTCAGCCACCACCTTTGTTCTGCCCAGGGCCACCCAACATAAGCTACAAAGCAATCTGCATAAGGCTGCTACTTGTGCTGGGCTTAGAGGTGCCCAGGTGAGGCCACGCTGCACACCAAGGCTAACTGCTGCTAGGGTCACTTAGATGTACAGGGCTTGCTGAGGCCAGGTGCTGCTTGTCTGAGAGATTTTAGGAGAACCTGAAGCATAAGCCAAGATAGGCCATGGGCATGGAAAAGCCACTAGAAACAGCTTGGGTAGGCCTGAAAGTTGGGTGGGGTGGGGCACACACTGTGAGCCAGGATAATGGATTCCCAGATATGGTGCCTACCTGCTGGCTCATCAAAGGAACAATGGCCTCCACCAACACTTCTGTCTGTGAGAAAGCTGCCCCACCCCCAGCTCTCATCCTAATGTTGGAAAATTCGTTGCCTCCCCTTATGTCTCTAGTGCCTTTAGAGCTGTTGTCCCAGAGCTCAGAGGGAGGGAGTCTGAGTAAGTCCGTGTGCAGGCCCTTGAAGAGGAACTGCCCGGGATTCTAGATGTCTCCCTCAGCCTCAATCTACACTAGTTTTTACAGCCAGAGTTATGGAGACTCCTCTTCCTGGTGCTGGAACCCTGGGCTTGGGGGCCTGGTGTGAGGCTGGGACCCCTTGCTTCTCAGGCAGGACTTCTGCAGCCGAGATATCTCTCCCAATTTGTATTTGCTACACGAGTGTGTAGACCCAGCCTGTTCCGTGTCTCCACCCCTTTTATCATTCTCTACGTGGCTTCTTCTGTAATTCCCTAGTTGTAGGACTTCCACTCAGCCAGATTTCAGGCAGTTCTGAATGACGGGTGCTCTGTAGTTTAGTTGTAATTTTGGCGTGGTTGTGGGAGGAAGTGAGTACCATGTTTACGTCCACCACCATCCCGATGGGAAGTCTGGCCTTGTGACTTTTAATGGGTTGTTATAAAGTTATATTAACTTGTGACTAATTTAATTATTGTAAGTAGGAAAAAATAAGCAAGACAAATTCCAGCCTTGCTTTTTCCTTTCCATCCCATGCTTCCCAATACCCAGAGACAACTAAGCTCTGAGAGAGTATGGAAAACTCTGTAATATAAGCCTCTCTGGAAGACTCCCTAATAAATCTAACTACTATGCACCAGAAAAATACACCTAAGTTGTCAAGAAGCAAAAACTGTACTGTAGTTAGATTCTTTTCTTAATAAGCTTTAGCCAGTATTATGAAGAAACTACTTTTTTGGCTTACTTTGTCCTAGTCAGCCCTGGCTGGCTCTCAGTGACATTAGAATCCCCTGAATCAACTCTGGATACACAGCTTGTGGGACTTCTCCCCGTGCTGAGCCCCACCGAGAATTAATGTCACCCTAGGGAGGCACTCCATTTTCGGGCTAACGTAGCAGAGGTCTCAAATCTGACTTCCCTCAGGCTGTGCTCTTGTTCTCCTGTTGGCCGTTTGTCTTCACCCAACCCATAGTATTTTCCAGGTCCATTGGCATTCTGATAGTTCTTTTCTACTCTTCATTCTCACTTAGAACCTAACAGTAGGAGGATCCTTGGGCTTTGGTCTTCAAGGCTTTCACCTTCCTGGTGTTCTTGGAAAGTGGCCCTAACCCTAAGCCTCCACCAAGATGGCTAGGAAGTAGAAATGGAAGTTGTAAGACTCTTAGGGGCAGGAGGAGATGGTGGGAGTCAGGGCACTTGATTTCTTTTTAAGCAATTATCCACAGTAAAGATATATGGGATTTTTAAAAGGAACCCTAGGAGATGTCACACTTGGAACCTACTTCTTTATAGTGATCAAACCCCTCGACCAAAAGCCAGATTGTTGGATCCTGTTCCTAGCGTTGCTAACAGTTGCATTCAACGATAAGATTTAAACCTCCTAAACACATCTTAATCCCTGGAAAATTGTAAGTATAAAGTTTTCCTTTTGAAATATTGAAAAAATGTTTGTAAAGTCTAAAATATACTTATAGGCTATTACCTCACTTTTCTGGAGGGAAAACTCTCAGCAGCTTCAGCCCCTTGGAACATGGTCATGAACCTGAGCTGACAAATAGGAGAGCAATTAATCAAGTGGAAAGAAGCAAAAAGAGTCCTGAGTAGCTGAGCTGCCACCAGGTCCATGCACTCTTTATGCTCCTCACTAGGTTACACAGCAGAATGACTGAAAATGTCAGTGACACACAGAGAGCCCTAAGATAGGACTGCTGCAGCCAAGGGGAAGGTGAGAATGCATCGGAGGCTGGTCCACGAGAACTGAGGGCCTGGCAGAGGGAGGACACTAAAGACAAGGATGAAGCCCAGTCTGTGCCTGCAAGCAATTTACATTCTCTTAGGTGGCTCCATATAAAGTTGGCATTTTTTAAAGTGAAATCACCATCTTATAGTTGGTATCACCATTTCGATATGTTCAGTAAACAGTTGGATAAGCAAAACAATCACATTTTAAACAATAGCAAAGAGTACAAAGCACCATCAAATTCTGTATTAAATTACATGATGTAAAAGTGATTTATGTGAAGCACAAAAGATCCAAACAGCTAAAGCTGCCAAAGGTGGCTTTCCAGATCATGCCAGAATAGATTTGAGCCATGAAGCCTGTGTGAAATTTAACTAAGTGTTAAGAAAAGAAGCGAAACTTTAGATAGAGGAAATGACATGGGTCATTTCCTTGTGCCTCAAACTGAAGGCACAAGAGCAAGAGAAAGCATATTCTGTACGAGGAAAAAGTTTGCTCACAGCAGAAGGTACATTGCAAGAGGTGGAGCATGAGTCTGGGTAGCGAGCATGGAATCAGCTAATGGAAACACCTGCACACCAGGAAAGTGCAAGGTCCAGTTTCGTCCCGTTCACTCTTGCATCAAGTATATGGGACATAGTAATTCAGTATGATTCTATGCAGTGAAGGAGTAAAGAGTTTTTATTAATGATAAAAGAATTCACCAAGGCTTGAGGACAGAGATGACGTGTGATGAAAGTGGTATCTAAAACTGATTAGCAAATTTGCTGTTTGGGTTGAAAGAAAAAGACTGACATCTGGAAACAAAACTGGAAGATTGAGAGCAGTGATACGAGTGTTGGGCAAGATGGGAAAAGGGGCTTACACCAGAGATGTTTAGAGACAATCAACATGAACTTTAAAAATGTTATGCTAAGTGGAAGAAGCAAATCACAGGAGACCACATATTGTGTGATTCCATTTATATGAAATGTCCAAAAGAGGTAAAGCTATGGACACAGAAATCAGATTATTGGTTGCTGGGGCTTGGGAGCAGTTCACAGGGGGAAGGGAGCACTTGCTCTCGGTTACAAGGTTCTTGGAAGAGTTAAAGAAGCATTCATAGACTGATGGTGGTGATGGTACACAACTCTGTGAATAAACGAAAAGCCATTTAATTGTAGACTTTAGGTGAATTACACAGTATGTGAATTATATCTCAGTAAAGCTATAATTTGAAAAGAGAGGGAATCAATAAAATGTGGTGAATGACAATACACATGTATGTTTTGATGGAGAAAATAGGCCACTCACTAGACTCCATAATTTCCAGTTTGATTCTCTGTGAAATAACAAGATGTCCACTGACACCATCGTTACTTAATATTGTTCGCGGAGTGATGGGTGATGCAATAAGACATGAAAGATAAACAAGAAATATACTATTAGAAAAGAAATGACTAGATTATTACTTTCAGAAAAGACGTAAGAATCACCTAAAAATGATTTACATTCCTGAAAATTCCGTAAGATATAGTCATACATTAGATGTACACAAAAGTTAATATATTCTAATATATCAGCAATAGCTAATAAGAAAAAAATATTACAAAGAAGTTTAACTTTGAAATACCTGAATATAATTAGGAGTATGTGGCTTATACAAGGGAAGGAAACAAATTTTTGTTAAGCAATAATAAATGAAGATTTAAGAAAATGGAGATTTAAGAAAAAGAAGATCAAAACTGTGAACAGTAAAATGGCAGTAAATACATATCTGTCAACAATTGAATCTAGCCCTGGCTGGTGTGGCTCAGTGGGTTGAGTGCCAGCCTGCAAACGGAAGGGTCTCTGGTTCAATTCCTGGTCAGGGCACATGCCTGGGTTACAGGCCAGGTCCCCAGTTGTGGGGCACAAGAGGCAACCAATCAATGTATCTCTTGAACATCAATGTTCTCTCCCTCTCTCCCTCCCTTCCCCTCTTTCTCTAAAATAAAAATAATAATTAATTTTTAAAAAATCAGTTGAATCTAAAAAACAAACTAAGCAAACAAGAACAGAGACAGAATCATGGATACGGAGAGTGTTTTTGATGGCTGCCAGATGGGAGGGGTATGGAAGAATGGGTGAAGAGATGAAGGAATTAAGAAGTACAAATAGGTAGTTACAGAATAGCCACGGGGATGTACAGTACAGTATAGGAAATGGAGTAGCCAAAGAACTTATACACATGACCATGGACGTGAACAATGGTGTGGGGATTGCGTGGGGGGGTGGGGGTTGCTGAGTGGAGAGGAGGCAAAGGGGGAAAAACTGGGACAATTGTAATGGCATAATCAATGAAATATAATTTTAAAATAAATACATAAAATGGAGATATAAATCAGGTTCTTTGATAGGGAAACTAAATATTGTAAAGCTATCAGTCCCCAAATTAACTTTTTAAAGCTTATTAAAATCCCTAGGTGTAGGAATAAGTATACATTGTTGCCAGTGTAAGTTTGTTGAAATATTTCAAAAGGCTTCAAAATGTTCATACCCTTTATCTCAAGGAAATCATCTGGATAGGGCAAAGCTTTATGCTCAAGATGCCTAGTCCACTCCTTCAGATCCCAGATGATAACCCTCAGGTCTTCCCCAAGGTCTTCCCATCCTCAGTTCCTTCCAGCAACCTTCACTCACCTGGTTTCCAGACTGTTCTACATCCCGATGTTTTTCCCTGAATGGACTGTAGTTTGTGCCTCTCTTTAAATGTGTCATTAACCTTGGTTGTTTAGGAAAGAGTAATGTAAGTAAAGCCAAATGGAACTGAAATATCGTTACCACAATTTAGAAATAACCCTATGACACATTGGAAAGTGCTCACTGGTGGCTGGGTATATGATTTGGTAGTGGTTATTTCTTAGAAAGTGTATCATGTGTTGGTATTAGGAGGATGCTTAACTGGGGTTTATTGAAGTTAATGGTCCTTGAGAAAGTAAAAATAAAAAGAGCTCTATCTATGGCTTTCTGATGGTCACAGAGAGGGAAATAAGTTAAAAAATGGTAGGAAATGGGCTTGCTTGACTCAAAAAACAGCCAGCATAACTTCTACTGTCTTTATTAAGAAAAAAATCCACTCTTATAAAGCAGTAAACCTGATTTTTCTGTTCACTTTCTGAATCTTGATGCAAAAGTAATATACACTGTTTTAAAAATGCAAAAAAGAGACAACTGTATACAAAGTGAAAGGCTTGCTTTTCCAACTCGTTCCTTCCCTAGTGTTAACTATTCCTATATTCATTTTTACATCATTGTGAGATCATGCTGTGATCTTTAAAACCACTTTAGTTTCTATCACTAGTATTATTCACAGCTTCATTTTTTGCAAAATACAGTATTACATTCTTCATAGTCTTTTATTTTCGTAAAGTTAGTTACTACTAATTTATTCTCCTTGGTGTTGTAATTTCTTTTTAGGTATGGTTAACATTGCCCTTAGATGTTATTTGTATGTAAAATTTTCATTTAAACTATGTATTCATTTGAAAGTATCCGTCTATTTCCAATTATTTCCAGTTATTTCCTAATAAATTAAATTTCATTTTTTTTCTTGTATCAAAATCGGCATGGGTACGTATTTGCACTGATAGAAATAAAGGCACATTTTATCTTGTTCCTGTATGAACTGCTGGCCTCTTTGAAGCCTGTGCAGTGTTAGTTAAGTGAGAAGGGACCCTACTAACCGTTGGTTCTAGACTCCTGGATGTTTGCGGGGCCAACAGGTGAGATAACTGTGGGAGGCAGGCACATGTAAGACACCAGTAGGGACAACTGGTGGGGGACACTAGTAGGGACAGTTGTCAACAGGAGAGCGCGTGCCCCAGTGGGAGCAAGCTGCCCCCATCGCAGCCAATATCATCCCATGTTAGAGCTCACGCCTGGGTCTTCTAGATCCGAGGATTTTATCAACAGGAGCCCCCAAAGCTGGATTTTCCTGTGAAATCTCCCAATTATTAAATGAGTCATTATTTAAAAACACTAAGCTTTTAAAAAACTTTCAGGCTCAATGTGCCAAATTTGCAGCCTCTTGTCAGCAGCAAAACAAACCTATTTTTCCACATTTGGTAAGTGTTCTTGGGGGAGATAGTGAAAAACTAGCCTATCAACTCATCAGAGAAAGAGTGTTACTGAATTTACAACAGGAGGTTGCACATTCGTATTCACCCTGCGTGTTTTCAGTCTATTTTGGGAACTCCACACATTCTTCTTGTCCCACACCGTAACTGTGAAGTCGGTCTGTGGAACCAGGGCTCCCCATTTGTTGGCCTTCGATCCCCTACTCTACACTACAAAGAAAGAAGAATACAAAAGAAGTTTCAACATCTTCATTTTCCAACCTCCAGTGGTTTAAACCAAAGGGTTCTTTTGGAGTGAAAATACTATGTCTTTTCTTTCTCAGAGTTGCTGAGAAATTATAATTAGAGGTTTTCCTGTTGCGTAAAGGAAAGGAATTCCAGTTCTCCTCATCTGCAAGAGCTCTGTTCTCAATGACTTGCTTCCCTGTCCCATTTCTCTTTCTGTAGGTAATAGAGGGAAAGCTGGCTCCGTTCCTGGGCAAGGTCATTAAATTCGCCACCTCACACGTGTACAGCTGCAGTCTCTGCAGCCAGAAGGGGTTCATCTGTGAAATCTGCAACAATGGGGAGATCCTCTACCCTTTTGAGGATATTTCAACAAGCAGGTACAGGATCTCTTGTTTTATTTATACCTGAATGTGTCACATGCAGTTTTATTTGGCCAGATTGGGCCAACTTTTAGTGAAAAATTGTATCTTTCTCTCGTACCCTGTATCACTTCTCCCTTATTGTTGGTGAGCATTTTTTACCCTTTGGCTTTCTATATTTATTTCCAATGCACCTCACTACCTCTACCCAGAATGAGATAACAAAGTTGCAAGGAAACACCGCCCAGCTCTGCCTTATTAGGTAACAAAGATTGTTCAGATTCATTTTTAGAATGAAGACTGGGGAGGAAGAACCATCACAGCCATTTCAGGGCCAAGTGATGGGTGGTGGGAAATCGCAGCCTCAGAGGAAGGCCAGAACTGGGCGGATTACTAGGAATGAAACTGGAGGACACCGGTGACCAGCTGTCTGGCTCACCACATGCGTTTGCCCACATGCCCTGCAGCGCAGTGATGAAAGTTTTAGGACCAAAGGGGAGAAAAGTGGGAGTTTATGTGGGATTATTTTTCTAACCAAAGTAACATTTGGGCATCATCACATCCATTGATTGATGGATGATTTTCCCCCACCAACTGGAGAGCAGGATTTTTACCATTGCTTTTCTTGAATCTCAAAATGACATATATCCTTTTCCTTTTATCCAAAGAGCATGATAGAAATATACACTGGGCGTATGTGTACACTGGCTTCTTTGGGCATGAGCGTCCTGGTCCATTTCCCACCCTGCAGGCCTCACTTACTCTGTGGTTCAGACAGAAGGTGAGGCATGAAGCCAGGGAGAGTGGAAGCATGTCGGGTAGAGTTTAGATATTAAGAGTTGACTCAGCCTTTCTGGCTGCTCCTTAAACCCAAAGGCTCTTTGTAAACATCCAGGAACCGTGGTTGTTTCCACACATGGAAAGACAGACAAAAACACACACTCGCCAGCCTCCAGTTTCCTGAGTGGACAGGTACTTAGCTCATAGCCTAGAGATTATATACTGCTTAAAAGTGTACGCCACCACACAAAAACCTGCACACAGATGTTCATAACAGCAGCATTCATTAAGAGCCAAAAAGTGGAAACAGCCCAAATGTCCATCAGCTGATGAGAGGATAAACAAAAGGTGGTATGCCCACATAATGGAGTATTATTCAGCCTAAAAAGGAATGAAGTGTGGATACAGGCTGCCGTGTGGATGAACCTTGAAAACATTATGCTAAGTGAAATAAGCCAGACACAAAAGGCCATATACTTTATGTTCTAATTATAGGACACGTCCCAAATAAGCAAATCCACAGAGATAAAGTAGAGTAACGGTTGCCTGGGGCTTGGGGAAAGGGGGTTGGGGATAGCCAATAGATACTGATATTTTAGGGAAGAGAGGGAAATGTTTTGCAATTAGATTATGGTGATAGTTACATGGTCTTGTGAATACTCTAAAAATCAGTGCATTGTATACTTCTAAAAGAGCAGATTTTATATTATGTGAATTATACCACGATAAAAAAGTTTAATAAAAATTAATATTAAAAAGGCTTCAAACTGAGCTCTGGGTGGTGTGGCTCAGTTGGTTGGACTGTTATCCTGTAGCCAAAAGGTTGCAGGTTTGATTCCCAGTCAGAGCACATACCAAGGCTTGGTCCCTGGTCTGTGTGTGTGTGGTCCCTAGTCCAGGTGTGTGCAGGAAGCAACCAATTGATATTTCTCTCTCACATCCATGTTTCTCTCTCTCCCTTCCTCTCTTTCTTCCTCTTTCTCTAAAAGCAATGAAAAATGTCCTCAGGTAAGGACAAAACAAACATTTTAGCTTTAAACTAAATAAACCATTGCTGGACCACAAAACACAATAGATTTTAAAAGACTGAAACTATACCACATATGTACTCTGACACATAGAATTAAGATCCCCAGTAAAAAAGAATCTGAGGAACCTCAAAATATTTGGAAATAAAACAACACATTCTAAAAACTCTGTGACAAAGAAGATATCAATTACAAGAGACATTTTTAAAATATTTGGAAATGAATCAAAATGAAATGCAAAATTTCAAAATGTATTGAGTACGCTGAAATGTATTGAGTATGCTCAGAGTGAAATCTCTAGCTATAAACACCTATATCAGAAAGGAGGGAAGAAGGGCTCAAGCCAATAACCCGAAATTCCACCCTAAGAAACCAGATAATAACCAGTAAATGAAATCCAAAGCAAGAGAAGGAAGGAAAAAATAAAGATTAGAGCAGATATCAGTGATGTAGAAAACAGAAAAACAATAGGTCAGTGAAACCACAAATTGGCTCTTTGAAAAGATCAACAAAATTGATAGCCCTTTAGGTAGACTGACCAAGAAACCGGGGAGAAAACACAAATTGCCAAAACCAGGAGTGAAAAGGGTACAGCAATTAAAATAATTATAAAGAGGTATATAGAAACAAGACCATACCAATAAGTTGTAAAACTTGAAATAGATAAATTTCTAAACAGATGAAATAGATAAATTTCTAAACAGATAAATTACCAAAAGGGATTCAATAAGAACTAGAAATATGAATAGACCTGTAACAGGTAAAGAAATTGAATTAGTAAGTTTTAATTAAATCTTTCCATAAAGAAGGCAAATGGTTTTCATGGTGAACTTTATTGAATATTTTAAGTAAGAATACCAGTCCTTCACACAAGAGGGTCATTACATAGTGATAAATGGGTCAGTTATCCATCCAAAGAGACACATCAATCCTTAATTTATATGAACAGAGAATCAAAACTCATGAGGCAAAAACTAAGAACCGCAAGGAGATATATATATTGTATATCAATATCAATATGTGTGCATATGTACACATATATACATATATACACGTGTGTGTGTGCATCTGAAGAAAGTGTCATTTCACCGGACCTGGGCAGGCTCATCCTCACATTTACAAGGACCAGGGAAAGAACACGAATGGATGCCTCCAGCTTCCCAGCCCAAACCCCGCCCTGCATCCCAGGGCCACACACATGCGCATGCAGACCCTTCAGCTGCCTCGTCCTAACTTCATACACCGCGTCCCCAGCTCAAGTCACCCCTCAGGTCTATGAGGACACACTGGGAGCGGGATCAGCCCCCAGAAAGACAAGCCCTGGGGGAAAAACCCATGCAGCCCTGCGGATAGACTTCGGGGACCAGGAATTCTGAGGCCCTACGTACATGGTCTAGAAGGAAGGGGCTCCAGGGGGCCCCTTCTTGGCCGGTGAGAGGTGCAGGCAGAGGAGAACCTAAAGCAGAGCCTAGGTCAGCCCGTTTGCCCAGATCTGAGGGCAGTACTTGGACGTTCTACTGGGGAGCA
>PVKM010028779.1:0-18629 GCA_004027735.1 Carollia perspicillata
CCACGGAAATTAAGTGGGGAAAGAAGCTGGGGGTCGTGGCAGAGATGGGGGGCGGCAGCCGCCCTCCCCTCCCCTGCCTCTGCCTATGGCCCACTCAGCTGAAGGAGGCCTGGCCCTGGAGGAAATTAGTTAGCGAGAATTTCCTGGGCAAGATGGCAGGTGACTTTATTGTTGCTTCTCAGGGAAAAAGCACTAACAAAAAAAAGAATGGTATGTCACCACTAAATTTTAAACTATGTGAATTTTTTATTAGAACAGTTATTAGGGAATTAATCAGTGTTGCATCATATACAGAATGATGACAGATTCGGTTATTAACATAATTCTATATGTGTGTTGATAAACACGTGCAACCATTTGTATAGGTATAAACCACATATATTTATGTATATAAATATACATAAAAGTAACTATGTATTATATATGGATATGATAACTTTGTATTATACTATAGCTATATATTATGTATTTATCTTAATTATATGTATGTCAGTATTTATTGATATTGAGATATAACTGACATATATTATATTAGTTTCATGTGTATGACATAATTTGTAGACAGTGTGAAATGATCACCACAATAATTGTAATTAACATCTGTCACCATATGTAGTTACAAAGTATTTCTTACTTATGATGAGAACTTTTAAGATCTACTCTCAGCCACTTGCAAATGTGCAATAAGGTGTTATTAACCGTATTCTCCTTGCACTGCGTTGCATCCCTATGCCTTAGTTTTTCCATATTTCAAAGTGTGTGCCATTTGAGCCCCTTGCCCCATTTCTCCCTACAGATATTATGTAGCTATAATCCATGTGCAGATGTCCATAAGTACATGCACACACATGGACATGTGGACTTAAATGGACTTGATTTTGAATTCCATCTTCCTGAATGGCTGGATGGCCCTCAGCAAGTGGCTTCCCCTAACTGAGCCCTGTTTTCGCATCTGAAAACATGGACAGTAACAGATACTCTACAAGGTGGCTGTTGGGCTGAAATGAGGTAAAAACAAGCAAAGCGCTCGGCTCAGTGCCCAGCCGAGATACGAACTGAAAGGTGTCTACTCATCACACGGCATCGGCACTGTTAGAGGCGGAGGGGTGGCTGTGGAAACCCACTGCTGGTGCCCTGACAGAAGACAGCAGTGGAGGGGGCACGCATGGAGGTAGAGCACGCTCAGATAGTGACCCGAGAGGAAGAGAAGGCGGTTGGGACCTGGGGCAACAATTTGGCAGGAACAAAATTTGTCTGGGTATCGTTCTTCCATTGGTGTTTATCCTCATGCCTTTAGAGATTTAAAAAAAAAATGGACAAGACTGTATGAAAGACTACAGGAGACTGCATATACATACAAGTTTAAACAGAATTCCCCGTGATTCAGGTTGGAGGAAAGAGCAGACCAAAGGAAACGGTAGGCATACGCTGTGTTTAAACCCCCCTTTGCTAGAGTAGTCTCCAAAGCTGGAGTGGAAAGGGAATGCCACAAAGGCATGGGGGCAAGTGGTCAGTTGACTGTGCTTTTTATTTAGGCCAATAGTAACTTAACTTTTAATAACTGAATTAAATAAAACAATTTGTGCTTTCAAACTAAAGTCTATAAACCGTGTGATGCTGTCGTGGTGACTTTGCTGAAACTCTTGAAATGTGGACCTCGGTGAGGTGTTCGTGATGGCAGGATTGCCTAATGCAGCCCAGTCTCTTTGCTTGTGACAGTGTTCTTGTTTAGAAAAGGGATTAGTTCAAAGATCTGGAGAATGCAACATGAAAAATGAAGCTTTTTTGAAGAGGTTCCACGTATAACCTGTGAAACTTTTGAGAGAGACCCACGTAGTAGGTGAGAAAATACCATGGACAAGCCTCACAGTTCACTTAAGCTCTGGGACTGGTCTAGAGAGCTGGTCAGATTGTAGTACCTGTAATGCCAAGCAGTGGCAAGGGAAAACATGCAATGACCTTGGGAAACCTCAAAGAAATTGAGTCTATAATCTTTGGTGTCTCCTTCATGGAGATTACAATGCATCCGTTTTTCTCATTTTTCTTTCTTTTTAATGCATGGCTTGAGCTAGAAAAAACAAAAACAAAAAATGGCTGTTTTGTCCTGCTTTTGAAGGGAGGGAGAGTGAATCCTTCAGTGGAAAAAGTTCAACACAGTGCACATAGACTAAGTATCAATTACTGATTCTATGCAAAAGGACTTGACAAATTAACATACTGGTGAGCTATTTGGGTGGAAAAATGCCAGGATCCAGATTGTTTTGGGCACAGTGGCTGGGTAATAAATATTTAACACTGGTTGCCCTGGTCGGCCATGTAGATCCTTTGATCTCTGGAACCTAAATTGTGTTGTAGTCAACCACACCTGATTGCAGACAGGTTGTCGTCATTGTTGTTGTCGTTTATGGTTGTTGTTAGCCAAGTCCCTAATGTACATTTTCCCATTTGCCTTTCATCTGATTGTGCCTCTGTCACGGAAAGCACTCGGGTTGGTTGCCAGCTGCTATCTGCTGATCATATAATGCTTTCAATTGTGACCTAATCTGCCTGATGCTTCTGTTTATTTAAAATAAGGCATTTCTATGGTGAAAAATCACTTCGACTCTAGTCCAAAAGCAATGGGGGGGACATTTCCCCCCATTAACAACTGAGTTGTTCCATTCAAGTAAGGCATTGTATAAACAAATAACAATTGTTTTCATGAAATCTTACCCTAAAGTGTTTCTTTTTCCACTCACAACCTTAAATTTCAGAATGATGTAAGCTAAATATATTATGAATTCTACTATCTATCTGAGTTTATCAGTATAAATAATAATTATTCAAAATATGTATCTATACCTAATATTATTATTTTAGCGTGTCATTTTGGCGTGGATTTTGTGAGCGGAATCCTGATTACAGTGGTTTTTAAGACCAAGCAGCAAATCAGTTAGGACGATTTTTTTTCTTATATAAAATACCATGGATTACAAAATTATACCACATAATGTACTTGCAAGGACAAATTCAAACTAACTTCAATAATGCTTACAAGATTGCATATAAAATGTTTAATTTTTATGCTGAATTAAAATGAAATGAATATCTTCTAAAGAGAACTTTTACAGAATCTTGTAGAACTGTGTTACCCAGTGATAGCCACTAGCCATCTATGGCTACTTGATTTTAAATATAAATTAACTGAATCAAATAAAAGTTTTCATTCTCCAGTAGTACTAGCCGTATCTAAGTGGCCAACAGCCCTGTGTGCTGGTGGTCACTGCCATGGGCACTTTGGACTCATGGAACATTTCTAGCATCACAGAAAGTTCTCCCGGACAGCACTGTCCTAGAACATTATTCTCTTTTCCTGGCACTGGAGTTGTAATGCGCGCTCATCTGACAAATGTGGCAGCAAAAAGTAAAGGTTGCCATTTATTGGGGACCTACTTGCCAAGCACTGAACCTGGTGATTGTACTTATATCAAACCAAAGCTATGACCAATGTGACAGTGTGTGAGGGGGGCTCCTCCCACAGAGCCCACTCGGCTGCCATGGATGAAAATAATGTTACCAAGGCATGATCTGCTTGGGGAGGAAAGGTGGCCAATCTCTCAAAGGAGAAGGGCCAAGAGCCTTTTCCTTATGGGTTTTTATTGGGTTCATTTTGCACAGAAATACAGGTAAAGCTCATTAATCATTGCCAGGCAGTAAAGGGTCAAACAATAGATAACAAAGAACTCTGAAGGCCTATTTTGAGTTAGGGTCAGATAGCTAAAGAGCTACAAAACTTTGAGGAACAAATTCACTTCTCGCTTGGACCCTTCTTTAATTGAGAGCACTCTAAACAAAGCAGGTTTCACAGGATTTTACATATCCTTTCTTAGGCCTGATTGCCCTAGGGAACCTGCCCTTTCCAGCACTGGGCGTTACCCACCACCAGCATTGTCTCAGGCTTAAGTCGGGCAGGGGAAGTAAGGCAGCCAAGAGATTAGGAGACTTCTTACAGACAGAATGAGGACTCAGTCTAGGTCAGAATAGCTGGGGAGTGAGGGTCCATCACCCTCTCTTTGCTGCAGCCCCCAAGTCCTCCCTTGAGAGCCTCCCAAGTGATAGTGTCTGGCTTAGGTTGGCCCCCCTCTGAGGGGTCTTACCCGTCATTGACTAACCAACCAAGCATTGGGGGCCACAGATGGATGAAGCAGAAGCAGCACTCCTGCCAGGGAGATGAGCTTTGTCTCCTTAGTGGCTCACGGTCCGAAGGTCACTCACTCAGCCTTAGCCACGGGGGGCAGTTACAACTCCTGAAACCAGGCAGAGCTGTTCCCAACAACAATTTACCTGTTTAAAACCAGTACTCAAAATAACCCTGTTTTAATAAATACTTTTCTTTGATAACTTTTAAAAAGAATTTATTTTAAAATGTAATTTTTGAATAAGGTGATCTTATTCTCTTATCTATAAATATATTTAATCCAAATGCTAATAAAAATTTCAGATACCACAACTAGAAAAAAAAGAATAGGATAATAATTAAGTGAGATAAAAATGACTACAATACCTTCCAGGGACAAATAATATGTATATAATTTATAAATAATATATTATTATATATATGATTATATTGTTTTCTACTGTATTTCAACTTACGTTTTTATAGACCTTTTCCTTAGAACTACTTTAGTATTTGAGTATAGTTGCATTAAATATTCTTTTTCCTTTCTCTATCTCTACATCTTTCCTGCTCTATGTACCATAAAAGCAATGAACAACACAGTAAACAGTTTTTCAAGGCAAAATTAAAATGACATTAATTCTCATAGATATTTCTCAGGATCTTATCATTAATACCTTATAGTATCTTAAAAATCTAATTAAAGCATGTTGGTTTTATAAGAATTTATTACTTTTCATGAAAGATTGTGTATTTTTTAATATGCTTCTTTAAAATTTTTAATTTCCATATAAGAAAGTTCACACTGTTCACTTGATCGGGGCCACTGTGTTGTGACCTCACTGTGACCGGCACCCCCAGAGGTGAGCAATGCGTGGCCCAGCCATGGAACGCATGTCAGCTTCCCTTTGATTTGTGTTAGTTGAACATCTCCGGAGATTTTGGCACACTCTGCGCCATGAGTCCATAACAAAGTGCGCACTAAGGCAGTAACCCCAGTCTTTGGTTCTTGTGCTGAAAGTATTTGACAGAAGCAGTTCCGTGGCTGGGATTCCACTACACTTAACTGAATGTTCTGGAACATCTAAGAGCAACCTCGCTTATTTATTCATTAATTTACTCATTTAAAAAGTGTCTGAGTACATATCATATGCCAGACCTTGGCTCAAGAATATAAAGACTAAAACAGTTCTTTCCTGAAGGTTCCTGGAATATAGGATAACAGAGATATATAAAGAACTCGTTAAAATACACTATTGCAACTATAACCAAATGGACATGTCCAGTCTAATAAGAAGTACAGTGGACAGTTATGTAAGTGCCAATGAAAGCTCCTTAGCAAAATAGGAGTACCTTAGAAAAACACCGAAGGCAGGGGAGGAATCGGCCCGGTAAAGGGGGACTAGGTAGAAGCGTTCTAGACAGATACGTAGGCATAGAAATAGGAGGGAAACTCAGCCCTGTTTTATAAGGTTACTCCAGACTATAATGAATTATGACATTATTTATACCTACGTCCAGCTTATTTGGCAGAAAGCTCTATTGTCCCCTCAATGCCCACCTTTCCTCTTCTTTTCTTTAAAAATGCAATCCCAGAATTTTTGGTAAGCACTTGGCTATCTAAAGACTACATTTCCCAGTCTCTCTGCAGCCCTGCACTGCAGTCAACTGAGTCCGGGCTAGTGATACAGGAGCATCACTGAAACGTGGGGCTTCCACGCCACATCTTCCAAGGGGAGGGGCATGCCTTCCGTTCCCTTTCTCGCTCCAACACTATCTGGGTGGGCATCACCGGAGCGGCTATCCTAGAAGCATCTGACGAAAACTGCGAGCTGAGGGTGACCGAGCAGCGAGAGGCCAGGAGCCCGGGCCCTCCCCACGGCGTCATCCTGGGCCGCCATGTCAGAGAAAAGACGAATTCCCATCTTTTCCAACCACTGTTATTCGGAGATCTCTGCGACAGCAGGCTTTCTTGACTCCTAATTAATATACGCAAAATACATTTTCAACATTTGTAACAACATTCTACATTTATTGGCACAGTATTCGGATTGTAAAGTGGCCCTAAATAAATGTCACTTTTAATGCTAACATGTGGTCTCATTTTATAATAAACTTGATAATAATAGGTTATTTGTGTCTTCTTGTATTTGATACATCCTTGTGTAATTACACACTATTTATAGACATGACATCATCCATTTTTTCCTTAACAACCGTTTAATTATTTGGGTCCTGATAAGTTCATGTTAGCTATCTAATACAGCTTTTGAACAATGTCCATAGATTTGGGGGCATAAAGCAGTTAATTTTACGAATCTTTAAAAAAAAATAACTTGGTAGTGGAAATTCATTTAGTGACTTAATTCAGTCATATTTTTATTACTTATTTTAAACCAATTTGCATGTGTGATCTTGAAATATACTATGCAAACATTTTATGAAGACACAATTTGGCAGAAGTCACTTCCTCTTTGTTGTAAACTTCAAAAATGTATATGTTGTCCAATATTCTTAGAAAGTGAAAAAGATAGAGAGTACTGCAGCACAAATAAAAAAAACTGACTGCAAAGTTAACCACTTATAATTTATACTTAATTAGGAATGCAATGCATTTTCATGACATAACTGCCTCATTTACTGTTACAAATACAATTGTGTCTGATTTATTACTAATTTTGCTGGAATAAATTAAGACAGCAAACTTTATGACTGCATGCAAAACTATGCTGAACATTATACAAAATCAGAATAATTCAATCTAATACATGAACAAATTTAGTTCTTCACTAGAGGCAGAGTTTTTAATAGTCATGATTCAAAAGCAATTAAGTGGCCATTTGCTTCACAGAGACAGTGGCTGCCCTGGCCAGGTAGCTCCAGGGGACAGAGCCTGGTCCTGGTGGCCAGGGCTGCCCTGGCCACGGTTGGGCCACGTGCAAGAATCGCTCAATGATGCCTCAGCAAGAGAACAGCAAATCGATGTTTCTTTCTCTCTCGCTCTTCCCCTGTCTCTCTCCCAAAATATCAACGATGATAATAAAGTAATAACAATAATAGTAATAATAAAAGACTGTGCAGGCTGTATCATAGAGCAGTGGAAAACAAATCACTGTTTTGAATTTTAAGTCAGATGTTTCCTATCAATCAGGAAAACATTGTGCTTCAATAAATGTTACTTTTAATACCAATACTTGGCCTTATTTCATAACAAAATTGATAATAATACATTATTTCCTCTTTCATGTGATACATCCTTGCATAATTATATACTTTTTAAACACATGGCATTATAAGTTGTTTTTCTTAGAAACAAATATAATGGTATGTCCACTATGTAACCTCAATCACAGAAACAAAATTAGGGACCCTTTGATAAAACATCACCGATCAGCAGAAGTGATATTATTCACACTGGCGAGTGGCCCACACCTTCACGTTAGTGAGACGTCCTTTCTAGATCAAACTGCAATTCTGGATGATGAGAGCTTCGTCCGAATTGAACATTATACATTCAGTGTTTTTCCATTTCAATGATTTGGCGATGAGAGAAAGGGAAAAGCTGGTAAGGCTGCTTGGGTCCTGGAAACTGTAATTCAAGGGCTGAAATAATAGGTCCTCTCCAATGGACAGGGGAACAACACAGTAGACTTATCCCCTAAAAGAAGATCCCAGCCACTCACACAAAGGAAAACTGACTCTTCCCGAAGCCCCTGGGGATTCCATCCTATCCACGCCTCCCTCCCGAGGTTGAATAATATTCACAGCATCTTTTAATTTATCTGTCTGTACTCGAGGATGTATCGGAACCAACAGCTGTAAATGCAGGACTTGCCAAAGACTCTCTGTGTGCTCATTGGATTTTTAAATTCAGAATCGTTTCTAAAGCAAATTCGACACTAAGTGAGGAACCGAACTGGCCAACTCCTGCTCATAACGGATGCACTCCTCCAGCCCCTAAGTGTGACGTGCTCTGGCACTGAAGTTTCACAGGGGATGTATCTTAACTGGAGTGGACAGGGTGCCACCTAATCAGGCATTCTGGGTGAGCTGTAGGATGACTGTAAACAGACTGGGCACCAGAAACGCTATAAAGCACACATTCCAATATGACATGGCAGAGCTATGAAGTGCTAGCAATCAACCGTGGCAGTCAGCCGACTGCTCTCCGGATTGGGGTGGAAGCCTCCCAGACAGAGTCACAAATGGTTATGGGTCCTGAAACTTGGGCGGTGAGCATCAAGGAGACATGGAAACGACGGCAAGGCCCGTTAGGCCAGCCTGACCGTGTTTCCAGAAACAGCACTTACAAATTGAGAGCAGACGGAAGAAGAGGCTTGATTTCGTGTGTGAATGTGAAATGACCACTTCGACTCCATGCACGGCCAGGGCAATCAATGCGCATCGTTTGCTGCCACTTGGGAGCAGGGTGAAGTGACAGTTGTCTAAATTGAAATAAATTCAACATTCCTACTGCATGGCACAGACCCTCAGGTCACCGCTGAAAGACACTCGTCTGTCGACATGCCCCCTCGCCTTGTTTACTAAAGGAAAATAAAATAAAATGAAAAATGCTTCAGCAAATGATCCTAGAGTGAATAAATATGAAATCCTTCTGCAACTTCATGATATCAATTAGTTTGGCCATTAAAAGTATGAGTTATTCAAGGGAAATGGGGTATTAGGACCTGTTTTTAAACAGTTGAGAGCCCTTGATTCAGGTCTTGTTCACCAGAGTGAGCAATGTTAGATTTGTGCCTTAATGGAGTTCAGTCCAGAGACACTTACTGAAATATTAGTATTTGCCAGGCATCGCCCTGGACACTGGTCACGTGAAGATAACATATATGCCGTGTTAATTTATCCTAACCATCTTCTGACTCCACTGAATAACTGAGCATATATTTCATTGCAGTGGAGTTAAAACCCTCCCACAGGTGTGTTGATGTGTTCGCCAACAGGACAGATCCAAAGGTAAATTACGTGCATAGTCACAACTGTGTGTGTGAGTGTGCTCGCTGCCTCGTCGTCACAATGCTTGGCAGGACGCGTGAACGGGTGGAAGGCTCACCTCATCATTGAACCCAAGGCATTTTCCCTGCTCCCGGTATTTTCTCCAAGGTGTGCTACACTTGAGTGTTTGAGGGATTCTGAGAAGTGACTTTAGGGTCCCTGGTGTTATAAACAAGAAGCGCTTTCTTAAAGCTATGTGTGGGATGAGCTGATACAGACAGACCACGGTGGAGGCATTGTGGGGAAAAAATAAAGAAAACTGGGAGGTTCCCAGGCGAACCAGAGTCGTTTGGGTCTTGTGATCCCCAGGTGCCCCCTCTCCCCTCCTCCATCCCCTCCCTGCCTTAGCTCTTTCTGTCTGGGGCCAGAGAAACCCAAATTGTGTTCTGCTCAATGGTTTAGTATTTGCATGACCTTGGGCAATTTACCTAATCTTCTAATCTTAAATTATCTTGTCTTACAGCCTTCTATGTTGATTTCCCCCAGATTTTGCCCTTAAAATCCATGATACTCTCATCATCGTAAGCTTTTTTATTTTGGAGTTACTTTTGTGTTAATGTCTTTCTGGAAAACTGTGATGGTGCTTTCTTTTACTGAATCAATCAATAAAATGAATGAAAGAAAAATGCCTATGAGATGCTAACGATACCTTTCCTTCGGAGGGCGGCATAGATTTCAGGAAACCAACAAGGTTAGAACTCAGTGCAGGTCCCCGGCTCGGTCTTATCAGCCTGTCCCGTAAAGTGAACGATGGAGGAAGACAACAGAACAGATCCGTGAGACTGAGGAGGCACGAAGACAGAATTTGCAGGTGAAAATATTTGTGATCGTGGAGGATGTCTGAGATAGCCTTGCTCCAGAAATAACTAAACTGTTTAGCTTGTTACATTCCTCCTGCCTCAGACATTTTATAACAGGTCCTTTCATTTGGGTCCTTATGGTTTTCTCTCATAGTGAAATAACAAGAGTCCTTATCTGAGTATAATCTTCTGCTGTTCTTTAATACAAGTAAGAAGATTTCCCTTACTCATCATTGGAAGCATTATCATACTACACGAGAGCCAATTTTGTTTCTCTGGGGATAGAAATATAGAATACAGGGGGCTCTCCTACCTAATACTATGCTAACATAATTTTCTTTTCGCTATCCATTGCTACGCAAAGACTTGAAACTTAAAAGTAAAAGGCCCAGAAAACTTAAAAGTAAAAATTACATAAAATGTATTGATCAATAAGATTGCTAGTAAAATTTACTTGTTAATATGAACATAAAAAAGGCTTATTGCTTTATAATTATTTGTCCATGAATTTCTTACCTAAGAGACAATGACCCCATTTAGGACAAGGGTTTGTCTCATTAATTTTTTTTTAATTCCAAATACCTAACAGCTCATAGTACAATTCTTAAAACATGTTTAAAACAAATATACAATAGAGATATTTAACATATATTGAACATTATTTTGTGTGTATATATCAACAAATGAGTGAAAAACGACACATGCTTAACAATTAAAAGTTAATATTTCTGGTAAATGACATTCCAGGGACAAGTGTAGATGTTATCTTGAGACAAGAATGAGGCTGGTTCTCTGACACGCCTGTCTCCCAGCTTTGATGCAATGGTCGGATTGCCTACATCAATCACTCTTTGTATACGGCATGGAAGGCATGCGCTCAATGAGATCTGATGGTATGTAGACAAGGTCTGATGGTAGTAAATTCCAAACTATCACTAAGTGTTAGAATTTTAATCCAATTTAGTAAATGGATTGATGTAAGTATGAGCAAGTGACTGTGAAAGAATATTCCGGGCAGCCGTCTATCATGAACTGATTACTTATATGGCGTGTACAAATTCTAAAGGAATTAAGATTGCTATACATTGAACTGTGTCCCTCCAAAATTCCTCTGCTGAAACTCTAACCCTGGAAGTGATGTTGTCTAGAGATGGCGTCCATGGGAGATGATTAGGTCATGAGAGTGGAGCCTTCAGGAAGGGACTAGTGCCCTCATAAGAAGACTCACGACAGTGTATCTCTTGTTCTGCACATGAGGACGAAGTAAGAAGACAGCTGCCCACTGCCAGGAAGAGGACTTCCCCAGAAACGAAACTGACCCGCACTTTGATCTTGGACTTCTCAGCCTCCAGAACTGTGGGGAATGAATGTGTGTTGTTTAAGTCCCCCAGTCTACGTGACTTTGTTGTAACAGTTCACCTGATTAAGACAGATACTTGTCAGAACCCAGAGAGAATGGTTAGCTTCCCTGAGGATGGAGTTAGCTAGGCAAGGTTGGGGGCGGGAGGAGGAGGATGAAGATGATCGTGGTTGGTTCTGAGCTCTGCAATGGAAGAGCAACGTGAGACAGTAAAGGGAAACTCTACCTGAATGTAGGCAATGAGCTACCACCCTGATGGAGAAAGACTTTATACATAAAAATAGATTTTATTTGTGTCTGATACAAAAGGAAAAACTTAAGTTCATAAAACTGTAAAATAAATTTGGATTCGTGATATAAACATAAGCACACATAAAATAAGAATGATAATGGACTTCATACATTTAAATACAATGTAGAGAAAAAGACAAAATGAAATTTTAACTGGGCATTGGACAGCCCCTTAAAATCACGCCACGTCTGATTTTGGTTTTACAGCCTGATGCCTAAAAATTTACATTCCCCCCCGAACAACAGATATTTGTTATCATAGTCAGTAACAGCAGACTTATTTCAAGATGAGGACTCTAAAATATTGAGGTTGTTGAGCATTCAGAGCAGAGAATGAGGATTTTATTTCTCTACATGTTAAAAGACTGGAAAACCATTATTGTTAGTTTTTAAACCATGGGATGGTCTTTAAAGCATGGTTTTGAAAAACATCACCAACTTTTAAGCTGGAAAATATGTTTTTTATTTCTAATACTAGAGCTTCATCTGTGTGCAGAGGATGTGTGCAGCTTCACACGACAGGGGAGACAGAGAGCCACACAAGTGCGCTGCCGCCTGGGGAGATGTTGCCTTAAGCGCCCAGAATGTCTTGGGAAGGCGGGAGGAGTCTGGCCAGGTATGACCACTTCTGCGACACAAGGTGACTGGGTTTGGAAAGCAAATCAGGCACGTGCACTTCAAAGCAGAAGCATTTTCCTTTTTTTAATCAGGAAAAAAAATGATACTGTCAACAGAAAAATTGTCAAAGAAAGAGAGATTGCCAAAGTAAGAACAGTGACCATAAAGGTGAGAGTCTGAAGGTCACATGATAGGACAGTATTGTGAAGTTTCGAAATAGGAAGTTTGTTTTCTCCCCCCCATGGAATACTTGCAAATTTAATTTTATTTTCCAGAGTAATTGGGGTGTAAATGTAGGTAAACAGAGATGACGGCAGACTCAGCATCTTAGGGAAATGTCATTTTCACTTGGTTTGACTAATGTCCCTAGTCAAGCGAGAGGAGCATTAATTTTAAACTATCACTATGAAAAGGGACAGGGTGACAATGGGAAAATAAGAGCCGTTCCCACAGCCTCTTTGGAAGTGCTTTCTGTAATAGAGACGGCGAGTGTAACTTCAGTCCAGTGACGCAAATCTCATCGGACGGTGGTAAAATCGGAGATTCTCAATTTGAGGAAGATAACCTATTTTCTCCCACATAAGCACATGCATAGTTTTTAAACATGGGGATCGAGAAAGGGTGTTTGCAAATAATTATACGGAGTTTATAATGGCAAAATGGTCTTGAGGAAGAAATAAACCAGGGCATATGGAAATAATTTGGATAAAATTTGAGTCATGTCATACACCCACACCCCAATACACACATACACACACAGAGCATTATTACTACCAAGGTAAAGTTTGTTCAGAAACATTTTTATTGGAATGGAGTCAAAATAGTTGTAGGTAGTGTTTATCGTTGTCATGTGGGTGTTCAACATACTGTAAAGGAAGATAACCATTATGAGCTGTTTGCCTTGGCTTCTTCACTAAATTCATTTCTCCATCACTACTACTTAGCATTTATTGAAAAAAAGAATGAATACATTCTAAATCATTAACTACTGACTTGCGTAGTTGGTGCTATTGTTAGGAATAGTGATGAACCAATGCTAGGTGACCCTGTGAATGAATCTCTAAAAGTATCTGACTTCTCATTCCTGGTTCAATCCCTGCAATCTGAAGTCTTGTACTACTAAGGAGACATCCTAGTCTCTCCTATAAGATTCAGGTTTGAACGCTGTTCACCCAGATCCTTAAAGGGCGAGGTCTTTTTCAGGACAGCCGGGGCTCCTCCTCGGATGGAGTGAGTGAGCTATGAGCTTTCTTGACTTATAGCTCTTGTCCTCATCTACGCATACTGTAACTATATTCAAGGAAGCACCGCTGTTGTTCTGTTTTCTATTCCTTAGGCAAACATTCACTTAACATCACTGGGAAAACAAAGAAGAACGCATTGTGCCCTAGTCTCGAAGGAGCTGACCGTTGGGTAGGGGCCGCTGAGACGATACAGCATGCCAGTGGCAGTGACGAATACTTTGGGCTTCGTTCATTTGAACAACTTGCAGAGACACGGGAAGGACTATAAGCCTCATTCCCTTCTGTGTGCTGTTCTTAGTCCTTTGCCATCCGTGGTTCTAAAATGGCCTCTACCACATATACTATCTGAATCTGGGGCGTGGGGTGTGTGACATACGAGCATGTTATTTTCCAAATCTCTGAAAATACTTCTGCCCTCGTCATAACTCCATGGCTTACTGAGATGTAATCATTTCTGAAAATCCAGTTTTATGCCCTCTGGTATCGAAGTGCCATTTTGACTTTTATAATTAATACCATCAATTCCATAATTAATACCATTTATGATCTTTGTGCAGAATACTAAACTTAACTTTTCTTATGTAATAAATAAGGCACAGTGCTTAATAGTCTTTCTACCCATCTCCCTCCTGAAAGTAGGAAAAAAGAGTGGACCTTAATGATTGTTTACTAATGACAATTTACCATTTCTTTTGTGTGTGTAGAACATAATTTTATGCAGTGTTCTACCCCTCAGGAGCAGTGACTGCAAACCTAACTCAGAGGAACACCCTGAAGAATCAAAAATACTGATTTTTAACATAGTTTCCAAGAGTGACATGCTGATTTTAGAAACAGATGAAATTTAACTACAGGCAACTTATTAAACAAAAGGATGACTTTATATGGTATACACTAATTTTTATTAGATAAATATAACTTTAAATTTATTGAGACTAATTTTAAGGTAAAACTGCAGAATTGTCATTTTTATATTTCCTATTAACTTACTCTTTTTCTTCTTATTGTTACCAAATAGTCCATTGTGCATAAACATTAAAGGATACACTTCTAAAAACAAAACTATTTCAAATTCAATAGCTTTCTAACCCATATATTAAGTAAAATCCTGCTTACTTGTGAATCCTGGTTTTACTCGTGATGTAAGTAAAGTGACCTATTAGTGAAGTTCAACACATTTAAACGATTATTTTCTGTACTAGTTTTTAAAGAAGGCAAAATGATACCCATTTTAAAGTGCACGCAGGAATATGTGTGTGTGTGTACACACACATATATATTTTTTCTTTTCCATAATGGCTCTATGGATTTGCACTCCCACTGGGAGCCATCTGCTCGCCCACAGGCGAGCCTAGTGATGAGCACACCTGTGGGCGATCCACAGCGTCCTCCGGGCCTCAGAAGTCCTCACTGGCAAAGGCTACTGGGGCCTTCTGCAAAGCAGGCCCCTGGGAGCAGAGGTCACCTCTGCAGCATGGCTGCTAGACTTGCCTTCTTCCCTGTCCCTAGTCCCTTTGGATGTCTCCGCTCTGCCAGTCTCTGGGTGCAGCGACACTGTCCTCCTGCAGCGCCCTGCAAGGCGAGGCCCCTGCTCCCTGACCCTGCTCTTCCATTCCCAGGGAGGGAACCTGCTCACACTGAGCACCGCTGGCCCGAGGGATGGGATCAGCAGGCAGAAGGAAACCGGTGCTTGCTCCTACTCTTCAGGGCAGTCATTCTAGTATTTTTGTCCGGATAGCTGTCTGACCGTGGTTCTTTGTGCGGGGACAGAGGCTGAGGCCTCTGACAATACCATCTTCCAGCTGTCACTGGTGGTGAGGTGTAATCTATTTTTACTTTTATTTTTTTAATTATTATTATTTTTATTTTAGTTGTTGTTCAAGTACAGTTTTCTCTCTTTTACTCCCATCCCATTCCACCCTCCCAGTGCTCCCCACCTCCCTCCCATTTCCACCCCCCTTAGTTTTTGTCCATGTGTCCTTCATACTGGTTCCTGTGACCCCTTCCCCTTTTCCCCTGAAATTCCCTCCCCTCTCCCCTCTGGTTACTGTCAGCCTGTTTTCTATTTCAATGTCTTTGGTTATATTTTTAAATGAACATTTGAAAGTATGACAAAATGAAACATTGGATAGGTGAAGTTTATTTACTTACTTTTAAATTCTGATAGGCTGTGAGGACTGATGTTAACGAACTAGGTGAAGGAGATAATGTCGACTTTTTTTTTTAAGAGACACGTCATCATATAAATTCACAACTGATTTTCAATTCTCTCCTCTGTTCTTTCCAGGATCAATTCTATGCTATATCGAAGTACCAAATATGTTTTAATCTCTTTAAATGTCATGCATTTTGAAGTGCCACGTGAGGTCGCTACAAAGGATTTGCATAACCAGTTCCCAGTGAATGAAGGGCAGGCAACTAGAGAAGTGCTCTCTCCCGTCAGCCTGGTGGGCTGGAAGGACACACTCTTTCAGAAGACAGACTGTCTGCATCTGCCAAGATCACTGGGCGAGTTGGCTGTGTTTTCTCTACTGGAGGACTGGGCTTTGAGAGAAGGATTCCATTTACATGGGGAAACATCAATCAGCACCATTAGCGGAACAGGGATGGATTAGAAACCTCTTCAGTGCCTTACCACTCGGTTCTTTCCAGTCCCTTTGTGCTCGCAGTCTGAAGTGCCTGCCATTTCAATACCATCTCATTGTGCCCCAGAAAAACCTCTGCTTCACCAGGCCCTCCTTCCTGCCTGTATGATAATGTGCCTGGAGGCAGGAAAGGGTTCTTTTTAAAATGATATTTAATGACGTGAGTTCTCAACTCCAGTACCTTATAGAAGACAGGGCAACATAATACCTTTTCAAAAATAAAATAAAAGGGATAATTGCATGAGTAAAAAAGATGTTTCCTATGTAGTATAATAGTGAAAACAAAGCTCGGATTTTAAAAGCTCACACACTAAAGGAAGATAGGCCCATGGGCACAGTACAATGGGCAGATCGAGCCAACGTTGTGGAAATGCTTTCGACCAAGTGTGTGGGTAGAACGTTCAAGTCCAGAGCAACCCCTGGAACTCCTGACCTTCCCAGGTCAGCGATTGTCCAAACACGTGTCTAGCTTTAGAGACCTCTGTTGGATCCCATGAGGTGAGATCTTCAGGCATATTCAAACATCGTTAACAACTAACTTTTACTGAGGGCTTCCCATGACCCAGAGGGTATCTATTCTAAGCATGGACACGTGATTTGCTCATTTAATCCTACAGAAACTCCATGAGAAGAGTACTACTCTTCCCTAATTTTACAGATGTGGAAACTAAGGCAGAGATGGTATTGAGAAGGCCATGCTCATCTACCGAGCTAATGGTAGAACGAAAGGGCAAACTCAGGCGGTCTGGCTCCCATGCGCCTGTCTTCCTCATTCAGCTCACCTCTGGTGTCTGGACCAGAGGCTGTCTCGCCCCCTGTAAGGGCAGTTGCCCACCTGCAGCAGGATGGAGGTCAGGGATTTTCAGAGGAGGTCCTTCAGGTGATGCTGCCCAGATCTAAATTGTTCTGTGAGGTGTTAGGGTGGGTGGGGGGTGCTGGGGGGATGTGAGGTCTGTCTGGGATGACAGCTCATCCATTGTTACCAACGTAATAAAGATGGCTTCTGACACCACTCATGACCCCACCGCCAAATTCATGAAGCATCGCTACTCAGCTTGGCTGTGGGGGAGGGGAGGGGGGGAGCAGATTTTTATTGTGTTTGTTTGCTTCCTGAATTGGGAATTTAATCCAAACATTTTACACACACACACATCTACCTTCAGTTCTCTCTGCTGTTTGGATAACTATGAAGAACTGAAAGTGTCATTTAAGGAAGAGACACATTCGTGTGTGGTACAAAGGCAAACAGTGTTAGCTTCCGAATGTGGACACTGGATGTGTTCATCTAATTGTTTGCTCATACCTATTGAAGGTGCTTTTGCAGGGGAGTTTGCATTTGTTTGTTTGTTTGTTTGTTTCGGTCTCTATTTATTTCTGAGCTGAGGGAGCATTCAGGGGGGCCACGGGGAATAAAGGGTGGGTTGCAGCGTCCATGGCCCAGGTGCCAGCAGATCTATTATTTTGTTGGTTAGATGTTCTCTCCCCTCAAATTTGGCTGCACATGTTGGGAGGAAAATATTTGAAGGTGAATAATTAACAATTCTGTTCAGACATAGTTTTATTTTCAAGACAGAGTTCCAGTAGCAATTAAAGTACATGGCCCTGAAAATGATGTTTTCTATATAGGCATGATCAGATGGAGGATTATAAGAGTCATTGGTGTGTTTTAATTCAGAAGGCGATGATTTTTTAACTGGCTGTCCAGACATGGCACCTGCCTAGCTAATATACGGACAAGATTTATAACTACAGAGATTTATAGGACCTATCTTGATGGGATTCCTATACCATTTAATTTTGTTGGCTCTTTTTACTCTGATTTCATATTAGGTCACTAAATTTAAAATATTTCCCTCTGCAAATAAAACTTGGAGAGGATGGTCCCTTCAGCAACTCTTTGATGACAATATTGACGATGAGGATGATAGCAGTCAGTTATTGAGGGTTGCTATTGTATTTAGCTACATAGACACGTCCTCATTCAGTCTTCCTAATGACCATATGGATTAGATATGATCCCTTTTCACAGATGGAGAAAATGCAGCTTAGAGGGTTTAGGTCAGTTACCAAAGATGGCCCAGGAAAGGAGAGTTCGAAGGGGTATTTAAGTCCAGGTCTTAATGACCTTAAGCCCTTGTTCTTTATTATTACACACTGCAGTCTATAGTTTACAATTCATGAAATTAATTTTCCCAAGATAAAAAAAAATAAAAGCCACTGAAATAAAAGATTTACAGCTGCTGGGACAAACAGTCTGCAATGCAGTGCATTCAAATCAGGAAATGGAGATCCTTCAATTTAGTTTCATTGGATTCAACAATGCTTCCCTAATTCTAAATAAAACTCTTTATGGATCATTACAAACTTTTTTTCTAAGGGCCCCGGGATGTTTTCTACCAAATATCGCACTACAAATATTATACACAAATTGCACTTGGTCTTTCTCTATGTAATATGGAGTCTATAAAATTTTAAAGCAGAGATGGCCATTTCGTGCACAAC
>PVKM010028780.1:0-18103 GCA_004027735.1 Carollia perspicillata
CTGTACTTTGTGTTCAGAGCAGGGCCTAGAACATCAGGTAGGTGGACTGAGGGATGCTGAAAAGTTACCTTAAGTATTCTGAAATATAGTTGCAGTGTCACTGCCACAAAAAATTGGGAAATTCCATTTTGGTAAGACCTTGTTATGTGGAAAGGTCCGAAATGAGAGCTTATATCTAAGCAATTAAACTTCCCAATAACACCAGTGAGAGGTTACTAGGTTCTTGATTTGCACAGTTCCAAGGTTTTCCCTTTAATTGGTTAGAGTGACCACATGTGTCTGTATTTTTATATTACGGAGATATTTTTTGTTTTGTTTATTTTTATTTTATATACTATGGAGGTTTTAAAAAGGATTTAATAATAGAATAATAGAACTGAGCAGGGCATTTAAATATCTTTTAAAGAAAGAACTCAATATTGACTGCATTCAAGGTCCCATTTCTAAGAAGTTAAACATTTTTTTTAAACATCTATCTGAGTCACACACACACACGAGTATCTAACAAGTATAGCTAAAAGTAGAGAATGGAAACCTACTTTCCTCTAGTGAGAAATACACTAGTAGTATTTGAGAAGTTCCCTGGAGGCCCTTCATAAATTTTATCACCCCAGCTTACTCTCAAAGGTAACATCATCTTGAATTTTGTGTTAACCATCCCCTTGCTTCTTTTTATAGTTTTACCTGTTGCTTGTTTTCCTAAACAGTATTTTTTAGTGGGGGAGGGGGAAGTGTGTTTCTAAGTTTGAACTCTGCATAAGTTGAATCCTATTGTATGTACTTTTCTGTCACTTGCTTCTTTTATTCTACCCTTTAAAAAAGTATATTGACTCATTCATTTACTTTCAAGCCTATGGTATTCCATTTTATGATTATACACTTGGCAGAACATTCAGATCCTGTCTAGTTATTTGACCATTATTCAACATGTTGCCTGGGACTTATGTTTAACAATTTCTCTGGGGTGCACAAATAGAAATGGAATAGCTGGGTCTTATCGTGTACACACATCCAATCTTTCTAGGTGACACCAATTTTTACAAAGTGGATGAGAGTAGTCTATAAAAATTCTCCATTCTTCATCTCCTTGCCAGCACTGGGTTGTCAGACTTTTATATTTTGGCTAGTCTAGTAGAGTGAACTATTAGGTTATGGGATTTAAATGCGCATTTCTATGATTGTTCATGAGGTTGGGCATTTTTTCATATTTATATGTGATTTTTGTTTTCTTTGAGAGGCTTATATGCCTTTTGCTCATTTTTCTGTTGGATGGTTTGTCTTTTTCTTATCTATTTACAGGCATTCTGTTTTTCTTTGGGGGGCTAGTTAAAAAATAGCAACATACAGAAATCATGCAGAAAAGTATGTAAAACATAAATGTACTGTTTAAAGACCAATTTAAAATAAAAAACTATGTAATCATCACCTAGTTAAAAAATTGAATAATGCCAACACTCCAGAAGCACCTCCTTTGCCCCTCGCTGATCACAATCCCCTCTCCCCGTGAAGAGGTAATTTTTTTCCTCAGAGGTAGTTACCATTCTGACTTTGTTGTAATCACTGCTTTTCTTTTTATTGTTTGATCACTTGGGAATGCATCCTGAACAATGTAGTATTGCCTGCTTTTAAATGTTATAAAAACATGGGGGGGGTGGCCTGGGACGGGAGTAAACGACAGAAAAATGTACTTGAATAACAATTAAAATCAAATCAAAAATAAATGTTATAAAAACAGATCCCAATAGTATATATTCTTTTGTCTTCGGCTTTTTACACCCACAATTATGCTTATGAAATTCATGTAGCTATAGTTTGTTCATTGTTATTCATGTATTATGTTCCATTTTCCAATGATGTTTAATAGTTTTGTGCTATATATATACCACAGTTCTTTGAACTGTTATAATGTTGATACACACTTGGTTATTCAAACGTTTTGTTCTTATAAACAATACTGCTAGGAACATTCTTGCCAATGTCTCTGGATACAGCTGAGCAAGATTTTCTCTGGGGGTAAATACCAGTGAAATTGTTAGATCTAAAGTATATCTTCAACTTCACCAAATAATTCTAAACTACTTTCCATAGGGGCATACCAGTTGACATTCTCACCACCCCACTAGAGAATTCCCATTAAATCTACCAACAACTGTCAGAATTTCTCATTTTTACCAAGCTATTGCATGTAATTCCTTTAAAACCAATCAATGAACGACAATCACTATGGTTTTTAAGCATTTCCTGATTAGCAATGAGCTTGAGCACCATATGTATTTATTGGCCATTGGATTTCTCCATTTTAAAAGCAACCGTTCAATAGTTTTACCCACGTTTCTATTGGGATGTCTGTCTTTTGCTTTAGTTTTTACATATCCTGGACACTACCGTTGTCAGTCATATGCATCCATTATGATATATTTTGAAGGTCAGGTTGAGTA
The DNA here is from genome assembly GCA_004027735.1 of Carollia perspicillata. NCBI lineage: Eukaryota > Metazoa > Chordata > Mammalia > Chiroptera > Phyllostomidae > Carollia > Carollia perspicillata. Next base: position 2,439 of record PVKM010028780.1, read on the forward strand.
TTCTTTTTTAAAAAAATTTAATGTAATCAAATCTGTCAATCTCTCTGGTTAGTGCTTTTTGTCATCTATCCCTACCCATTGGCCATGAAGATGGTCTATTGTATTATTTCCGAACCCCTTGGTTTTGTGTTTCCCGCTCAGGTCTTTGATCCACCAGAAATTGTGGGTGTGCGGACAGGGAAAGAGTCTTTCTTTCCCTCAGCACAGATCACACTCATCGTCCCCTCAGCTTTGAGTGCTTCCCTGGGCACGAACCCCCGTGTCCCGGGTTCGAGTCCTTTTCACAGCATGCTATCCATCCTCCACCAAAAAGAAGAGCTCCATGTTTTGCTAAATTCAAGCATGTTTTTTTAGTTATGTACTGTCCTTAAGGGGTCTGTGTTAAGGTTTTATCATTGCGAGCGAAAATGCCTTTGGGAGTTTCCTCGGCCAATACAGTCCGGCATTGTTCAGAAGATTTCCCGCCGGAGGGCGCTAAGTGTCCCCGCCTCCTGGACGACGCAAACCGCAGGAGCCGCCGGCCGGGGCTTGCGCACTGCACAAAAAAGTGCGCCTGTGCGGAGGAACGCCCCGCCCCTCCCCACCTCCGGGCCGCTGAAAAGCTGGGGTCGGGTCACGAGACGCTCGACTTCCTGTTCGGCTGGCTCCGTAAGTCGGAAGTAGGAGCGAACGTCTCGCGGGCCCCCGGAGGAAGATGGCGGTGGAGTCGCGCGTCACCCAGGAGGAAATTAAGAAGGAACCAGAGAAGCCAATCGACCGGGAGAAGGTAAGTGGTCGGGACGAGGTGGCGAAGGGCCGGCAGAGCTCAGAGTGGAGTCTGCAGGAGGCACAAACCCCGCTCTGGCTGCCCTGCTTCACCTCGTCCCTTTCTTTCGACCCGCAGACGTGCCCGCTGCTGCTCCGTGTCTTCACCACCAACAACGGGCGCCACCACCGCATGGATGAGTTTTCTCGCGGGAACGTGCCTTCTAGCGAGCTGCAGATCTACACCTGGTGAGCGGGCGCGCGCGGCGGCCGAGGCCGGTTTCCGCGGAGAGGGGCTGGGGAGCCGCCGCCACCGGGCCTGGGGGCACCGTCTCGCACCGGGAGGGGGCTGGTGGGCGAAAGGATTGGCTCGTCTTGTAACGCTTCTGCGTTTAGTGGTGAACCTTTTGCGTTGTAAAGACTTGCGGCTGCTCCACACAAAAATGGCGTGAAAACCTTTAAAACGCGGTAGACACCTTGGAGGGGCTCCTGGTCGAGTAAATGGTGCTGGGATAACAGGGTCGGGCTGGGATAGCAGGGTCAGGGGAGCTGTGCTATCCAGCGATGTCATTCTCGAGGAGCACTTCACGCGATGTTGAGTCTTGGCTGCCGTAGCATTCTGAAAAAATCAACACAACCGGAATAATTGATTTGATGCCGAATGGAAAAGCCCCTGATACGTGTTCAGTGTAGAACTGTCTGCCGCCCATTGTTTATCCCTTATGTATCTTATCTACCTCCGAATCACATTCTTCAGACTGTCTGAATTCCTTGGTTTGATGTCATAGTGGCCTTTTAAAAACATCCTCATCTGAGGATATGTTTATTGACTTTAGGGGGAGGCAGAGAAATCGCGCCGACTGGGGATCAAATTCACAACCCAGGTTGTGAATAGAACCCAACCGGGAATAGAACCCGCGACCTTTTGGGGGCATGGGGGGTGACGCTCCAAAAGATTGAGCCACCCGGTCAGGGCCCGTAGTGGCTTTGTAATGACAATAAAGGGCGTATAATTATTTAAAATTGGTGTTATACTATCATTTGCCATTTTAACTCTATTTAAGGGTACAATTTGGTGGCATTAAATAGTCACATTGTGCAACAGTTACCTTTATCTGTTTCCAAAACTTTATTTCTTCCAACATGAATTCTGTAGCCATTAAGCAGTACCTACCCATTCTTCCCTTCTCCCAGCCCCCAGTAGACACTAATGTACTTCATATATATGAATTTACCTATTTTAGGCATTTCATATAAGTAAGTGGACTTAAATAATATTTGTTCTTTTATGTCTGGCTTATTTCACGTACCATAATGTTTTCAATATTCATCTGTGTGGTAGCATGTAACAGAACTTCATTCCTCTTTGTGGCTGATTAATATTTCATTGTATAGATACGCCACACTTTGTCTGTTTATTAATGGCATTTGGGGGACTGTTTCTACTCTTTAGCCATTGTGAATGCTGCTGCTATGAGAATGGGAGTACAAGTCTCTGTTTGAGTCCCTCCTTACAGTTCTTTTGGGTATATACCCAGAAGTGGGATTGCTGGATCATGTGGTCATTCTGTGTTTAACTTTGTGAGGAACTACCAAACCATTTTACACGGTAGCTTACATTCCCCAATTTTACACTGGAAGACGAAGTTACTAGAACTCAGTTCTTTAAAAATTGGGGTCTTTTTGTTAAATTTATGTAATAGAATTCTAGTTTAGTTTCATTCCAGAATAAAGTTCTGGGAAGGCTGATTTAACTTACAGAGAAGAACTGTTATTAATGGGTTGATGAAAACTTCTGTTTAGAGATTAAAGTATATATTTTCTCCAACAAATAAAATTTCCAATTTACCAGGTGCTGTGCTTATTAGACCTTGAGGATGTAAATTAAAGAAGGTGTAGTAAGTAAGCTCAGTCTCCATATAGTAAAGTATATGGAGAGTTCAGTCTAGTGAGTTTAAAAGAGCATATGAGACCACTTCAGAATTCAGAGTGAAGATGACAGGGTGAGGTTGTTTAACAGACCCTTGACTCCCAATCAAGAAAAAAAGAAACAACGAAATTCTGTCCTAAGCTATCTTGTCCATAAAATGCAATCAAACAAGGAAAGACATCCTTATCTTATACCGCAACATGGTGCCCAGGTCAGACACAGATAACCTCCATGGTTGGTATAGGGGTAGCACAAAGCCCTGCCCCCATTTCCAGAGCAGTAATGAGGGAGATCAGTTAACAAAGCTTTGGAATTCTCAATTTGTAGAAGTGGACTGAAGAACTGTTAAGTAGGCAGCCCTAAGACAAGTCAAGGGGAAGGAGTGGAAGTCAAGAAGCAAGGCTTGCTGAAGTCCAAGTCACTCTGTGGAGTTGGGGGAACACGCCAGATGCCACAAGAGTGATATTGCTCCTGTACTTGGATGTTCTTCACACAGGTTACTGAGAGAATTACATAGGTCACTGTGTCAGTGTTCAGCCAGGAAAACAGAACGAGCAGGAGATTATTAGGAGATTTATTGCAAATTGGCTTAAATTGTGCCTAGGCTCCTCAATTCCTAATCTGCGGAACAGGTTATCAGGGAGGGTCAGCTGGAACTCTCAAACAGGAGCTAAAAAGCTATAGTTGCTGCCTGATAAGGCCCTTCCAACTGATCGATTCAGGTATAATCAGATTATCTAGAATAATCTCTTTAAAATCCAACTGAGGATAGACTTTAATTCCATCTACAAAATACAGATGCTCCTTGACCTATCATGGGGTTATGTCCCAATAAGCCCATTATAAGTTGGAAATATCTTAAGTTGAAAATACATTTAATATAATTACACTGTAAAGTATTGGTTTTTACCCCTGTGGTCACATTTTATTTTATTTATTTTATTTTATTTTATTTTTTATTTTATTTTATTTACTTATTTTTAGAGGGAGGAGAAGGGAAGGAGAAAGAGGAAGAGAAACAACAATGTGTGGTTGCCTCTCACATGGCCCCCACTGGGGACCCAGCCTGCAACCCAGGCATGTGCCCTAGACTGGGAATCAAATTGGCGACCCTTTGGTTCTCAGCCTGTGCTCAATCCACTGAGCTACACCAGCCAGGGCTTGTGGTCACATTTTGTAAGTCTGGGAGCATCTCTGGCTTACATGGCATGTGCATTCGTGTTTGAATAACTGAGCTTCAACTTTATCACATTGACATGTGAAAGTGATCCTCACAGTCACCCAGCAAAGACTAAATGGGGGCTCTTGCATTCTTCATCCCTGTATTCAAGCTTTTTATTTATGTACTTACTTACTTATCCATCTATCTATTTATCTATCTATTTATTTATTTGAAAGAACAGCTCTTTTATTTTAATCCTAACCTGAGGATATGTGGATATGTTTATTGATTTGAGAGAGAGGAAGGGGAGTAACAAAATCTCTGAAGTTTTATGGTTCCTTCAATTTGGCGTCAGTTTTTTTTCTGTTAATTTCAAGTTAAACTTAATTTGCTGAAAAATATGTATAGTATCTCGTGAGTTTTATTTGTGTTACTACCTCAGCGTATATAATGCACTTGATAATATTAAATTCTTTTTCTGTAGCATTGTGTATATGCTCTAGGAAGGCATAAAAAAGATGCCTTCCTAGAATGATGTTAATCTACTCTTTCTGGTTGGTGAGTTTGGGCTATAACTTTTGTATTCTTGCATGTGGCTTTTTCCCCCTTCTTCAATAATGAACATGTATCAAGTTGGGAAAGACAGTTTTGCCCAGCTTTTTTTTTTTACCTTTTGCAGAGGCTGCAGAAAAGTAGCCTTGGGCCCAGAGTATTTCCTTGTAAAGAAATAGCCTTCACAGCTTGTGCTGGGCATATTTCTGGGGGAGTGTCTTTTCCTGTTCTGGGCTTGATGTGTTCTTTGTTCTGCTTAAGTGTCATATGGCACTTGATGAACCCTGCTGCTGTACGCGGGATCCTCCACCTGCAGTACAAAAGGGATGCATGCATCTGCTGGCAGTGGGGTACCCACATGCACTCACTGTTGAAGTGGATCTTGCTTGTCTTTGTGCGCATCAAGTGTCGTCCATGCTTTTCTTGGCAACCTGGCACCTGCAAACCGTGGAGTGGGGTGCTGTCCTGGGATGCTGCTTCTGGTGGTAGATGTTTTACTCTTTGCTGCCTTCCCAACAATGGGATTCCTCCCCAAAGATTGGAACAGGTGTTGCTTGCTTGACATACATACTATGCAAAAACAAACTTTAGAAAACTGAGAGAGGAGTTGAAGTCACCAAAGACTTAACTAATGAGAGGTTGAAGTAAAAGAGTAATGGTAGTCAAGGAGAAAAAAATAGATTTGACCTGTATTTAGGAGATAGATACAACAGAATAGAGATGGGAGGATTGAACAGTGCTTATGTTTATGACCTGGACAGCTAAGTAGGTGATGGTAATATGAGAGGAAGGGCATGTTTTTGGGTGGGGGGAAGTGCTGTTTTGTTCTGTTATGGATATGCGAGAGAGTCAGCCTCGGCAGAGAATGGAGGTGCTGTCGTCCTGGATATTTTGAGAGCCATGGTTTTACTTGAGTGTGATGTACGATGGAAATTTGTGAATAGGGTGCAGAGTTAAAACCAAATGACCTCTCGGGCATGTGACTCCTGCTTGATGATGTATTTTAGGGTTCTTATTCTTCATCAATGCTTGGTATTCTTGTGTTATTTTGTTGCACCTTATGGCAATGCTGTTTGAAGTTTCAGGTCATTCATTTCATTTTCCCAGTTGTCATGAAAGAAAACAGTATTAAAATTTATACTGAAATTTTACTGTTTCCAAGATGCTTATATTTTAAAAGATTGTGCCATATTAAATTCTGAGTTTCAAATAAATATGTTCAGGACAAGAATATACATTGTGAAAGGAGCCTGTGCTTTGTCGTGAAATTTTCATGTTTCATTTGCTTTTGGACTCTGTTGTAAAACATGCCATAAGAGTCCTTAGGAAAAAACACTGCGTGTATTTATGAAAATGCTTTCCTTTCACATTTGTTCCAAGGTGCATTCCAATTCCAGAGATGGTAAATGTGGGCAAGTTTGTGTCTTAGAAATAATAAAACATAATTGTGTAAACGTTTGGATTAATTTGGACTAGTTACCTTTAAAGGGGTAAAGCACTAGGCCAGTAAGGTATTACATAGCAGCAAAAGATAGCATATATAATAACTCCGTTAGCACTGATAGTCGGGCTTTAATTCATCAAAATTTCAAACATTGAGGCTGGTAAGGGGAGTGTTCGGGGGGCATATAGTGTTATATTAGATGCTTTAAAACTAACTGATTTATAAAATCCTGACAGGTTTTGACATCACACTTCAGACACATTTAATTAACTTTTTATGTCCATATCCTTGTTATATTGTTGCTGATTAATCAAACACAATGTCTTTTTTTTAAATTCAGGATGGATGCCACCTTGAAAGAGCTGACTAGTTTAGTAAAAGAAGTGTACCCAGAAGCCAGGAAGAAGGGCACACACTTCAATTTTGCAATTGTTTTTACGGATATTAAAAGACCTGGCTATCGGTAGGTAACATTTTATTTTTAATTTCTATAATGTCTCTTTGGTTTTGACATATTTTTAAAACATTTTATTTATTTTCAATTAATTTTGGAGAGAGAAACATTGATTTTGATGTTTTCACCTATTTATGCATTTGTTGGTTGACTCCTGCGTGTGCCTTGAGCAGAGATTGAACCTGCATTGGTTTTGATGTTTTAAACTGATAGGGCTAATACCTTCAGTGAATCTCATGGCGGGGTGGAGGGGTATAGGTTTGTACTATGTTAATATCTAGTTTATTGTGCTGTAAGATAATGGAGCAGATCAAGTCCTGTGTTCACTGTAGTGTATATGGAGCTGCATGACTTGTGCTACATTAACAGTTGGTTTTCTTCTGCAGAGTAAAGGAGATTGGCAGCACCATGTCTGGGAGAAAGGGGACTGACGATTCCATGACCCTGCAGTCGCAGAAATTTCAGATAGGAGATTATCTGGACATAGCAATCACCCCTCCGAATCGGGCACCACCTCCTTCAGGGCGCATGAGGCCATATTAAATTTTGTTGACTATTTCTTTACTTTTCACTCATTTATGTAAAATAAAATTATGCTTTCCCTCCCCTCATTATTGCCATTAAGCCTTTAAGCTCTGGACAAATTGCAATGCATTTATTTAGGAGTAAGGTTTGGCTGTGCTACGGTATGAATTTTAACAGAAAGTCCATGTTTCAAGTCCTATAAAATAAGAAGTGCTCTTAGCATTCTGTTTAAAACTGTTAAATATACGTGTGCAATCAACCTGAGTGTGAAAGTTAATGGACGCAGGGGAACTGGGTTTAAGTATTTGGGATTTGTTTTGAGAAGTGGAGGTTGGTGTGTTTAATGCCAAGTAGGCAGAACAAGAAAGCCATGGGATTATGTTAATTAAACAGCATGAGTTTGTGGTATAGACAGTGGTGTGGACTGAGATAAAGGACCTGTGTGACTGAGCATGGCAACAGAGGCATTTTGGAGTAGTTTGAGCTAAGGCAACTTGAAGGGACCTATCAGTGATTGAAGAAATTGGCCTGCCTGAGTCATGGGACAATCAAAATAGAACTCTTCAGAAAGTTCGAGGAAAGAACTGGTGCCATAGTGAAGGCTTTTTGTGTTTTAAAGATGGGAAGGACAGGAAGCGGTATAGATGAAACAAGGGCTAGAACTTAAGGTAAGGAAGGAAAGGTTTACCTTGAAGAAAATTTGAAAATGGAGGGAGGGATGGAAGAGGAATCAAGGCCAAGAGAGAAGAACCTGGGATAAGGTCAATTTGAGTGAGGGTATTCACACGTCCTTGAGTGACTATAGTCATACCCCCTTCTCTGGGGGGATACTTTCCAAGTACTGAACCTGATGTACACTGTCTTTTCCTATTCATTTGTACCTGTGATAATATTTAATTCATAAACTAGGGACAGTAAGAGATTAACAACCATAACTAATAAGTAGAATTAAAAAAACTGAGAGGGCTATTGAGTAACTGGCAGGTGGGTAGCATCAAGTGTGGATACCCTGAACAAAGGGCAGCCTTGTAAAATCTGGTCATTACATGGAATTAGTGTGTCTATTGCAGTCAGTCAGCAGGTGGCAGTGGCAAGCCGAGAACTGGATCTAGTGCCTCTTCTAGTTTACCCCAAATCCTGATTCTTTATTCATTCACACTAGATAAATTTGAGCACTATGAGCCACACCTTTAATTTCAACGTAATTTTTTGGGGAAGAAACATGATTGCTTCCTGTTTGTGGGGAAGAAACTGATTTACTATGCAAATGAAGGCAGGAACTAAGACATTTGCAGGCCAGTTTTTCAGTGTTATGAGGTTCCTACAATTAGAGCTTGCTCTTAATTCTCAGTTAATCTCTCACTAGCTTAAAATAATGTGGGCTATTTCCTTGGATCCAATAAGGAATTTTCCCTTCAAAGATTTCAGTCTACTAAAAGTACAGTTAGCACCTAGTGAAATTAATTGAATATAATGCCAAGAATCCAGACTTGTATTTAGTCCTTGTTTATCTCTGGCTTTGGTAAGTATGTGGCTTTGAGTAACTGAACTGTCTCCTCAAATGTAAAGTAGGAAATTAATGGTCACTGTGAGTGCACCTTGCTCAGTGCTTTAGTGTTCTGGCCGCTTCACTTGTTTGTAATGTATTTTGGAGTATCTTTTCTCTTTGGAGTGTGGAGTTCTAACACATGCATTGTCTGCAGTAGCTTCCGTTTTCTCAGCGTGCACATGAACTCAGATTTTCAGTTATTTACCAGATCTTTCATTGGAAATCTTGATGATAATGTTATACTTAAGTTTTACAAAATGGAGCTGGGACTATTACTTAAACCCAGAGTAAACATTAGCTCAGGTGATGTTTCATATATTAATTTGTGTATGTGTGTGCATGTGAGAAACAGGTATGAAGGGAAGAGAAAGCTATTAAACTGCTAGGCAAGGCTTAAAATTCTCTATACTTTAATTCTTTTTTTAAAGTATATTTTATTGATCATGCTGTTAGAGTTGTCCCAGTTTTTTTTCCCTTTGCCCCTCTCTTCCCGGTACCCACTTCCCTGCAGTGCAGAAATCCCACCCTCTCAGTTCATGGCTATGGGTCAGGCAGGTAAGGTCTTTAGCTTCTCCCTTTCCTATATTATTATTAACACCCTCCTGTCTGTTTCCTTCCTACCAATTAATGCGTCTTGATGCCTACACCATTTCCCTCATTCTCCCTCTTCCCCCTTCCAGCTGATAACCCTCCAAATGATCCCCATGCCTGTTACTGGTTGTGTTCTGGTGGTTTGCTTAATTTTTTAGATTCAGTTGTTAGTTGTTACTTTAATATTCATAGTTTTGATCACCGTTTTCTTAAGTCAGTCCTTTTAACGTTTCATTTTAATAATGGTTTGGTGGTGATGAACTCCTTTAGCCTTACTTTGTCTGGGAAGCATTTTATCTTCCCTTCCCAATCTAAATGATAGCTTTGCTGGGTAGAGTGATCTTGCTTTTTATCACTTTGAATATTTCTCTGCAGCCCCTTCTAGCCTGCAAAGTTTTTTTTTTTTTAGAAATCAGCTGACAGTCTTATGGGGACTCCTTTGTAGGTAACTCTACTTTTCTCCTGCTGCTTGTAAGGTTTTATCTTTAACCCTTAGCATCTTAGGATGTGTCTTGCTGTGATCCTTTTTGGTTCCAACTTGATTGGGACTTGCTGTGCTTCCTGGACTTGCATGTGTATTTCCTTTGCCAAATTAGGGTTTTCTTTCATTACTTTTTCAAGGAGATTTTCAATTACTTGCTCTTTCTGTTCTCCTTTTGGCACTCTTACGACGCGACAGTTGGATCTCTTGAAATTGTTTTGGAGGCTGCTTATATTATCCTCATTTTTTTGAACTTTTAATTCTTGTTCTAAGTGGTTGTTTTGTGCTTCCTTATGTTCCAAATCATTGATCTGATTCTTGGCTCCATCCACTCTACTCTTGTTTCCCTGTAAATTGTTCATCTCAGTTAGTGAATCCTTAATTTCTGACTGGGTCTTTATGCTTTTGAGGTCCTCACTAAGTTCCTTGAACGTCCTTATAAGCAGTGTTTTGAACTCTGCATCTGATAGATTGCTTACCTTCATTTTGTTTAGCGTTTTCTGGAGTTTTGATTTGTTTTTTTTTCATTTGGGTCATTTCTGTCTCCTCATTTTGGCAGCCTTCCTGTGTTTGCTTCTGTGTATTAGTAGGTGGGGCTGCTTTGACTCTGTCTTGGAAGTGTGGCCTAATGTAGTAGATGTCCTCCTGTAGGGTCCAGTGGCACAACCTCTCCTATCACCCAAACTAGGTATTTGAGGTACATCTTTTGTGTGGGCTGAGTACACCGCCTTCTTGTAGTTGAGCCTTGGTTGCTGTTGGCAGATCACTGGGAGGGATTCACTCAGGTCAATCAGCTGCAGATTGGCTTTGACTAGCTACCACCAATATCTGCCATCCATGGAGGATCAGTTGTGCCAGGCCAGGGTGGTGGTGGTGGGGCTTTGATGGGGCCTGTAACTGTCCACTTGGTATGCTGGCCTTGGGATTTCCTGGGTGGTGCAGGTCAAGGTCAGCCCCTACTTGTTTTGCCCAGGGCACCCTGCCTGAGCTTGCAATCTGAGATGGCTGCTACTTATCTGGGTTTGGAGATTCCCAGGCAAAGCCAAACTGAAACTAATCTGGCTGCTGCTAGTGTGGGGCCGGAAGCTCACTGAGGCCAGCTGTTGCTTTTTTACTAGGATTTAGGAAGTTGTGAAGCAAGAGCCAAGACCAATAATTCATATGGAAAAGCAGCTTGGGTGTGCCTGCTAATTGGGTCGGGGAGTCTCTGGGGATCTCCAAGGCAGGTCGAAGTGTTAGGTTGATGTAGTCTCAAATATGGCACTGGTCTGCAGGCTCTGTGGCTCTGTTGGGGGAGGGCTCAGAAAAGGGACAGTGACCTCTGCTCACCCCAGTGCCAGACACTTCACCCTCTCCCAATATGCTGCTGGTGCTCTCTGAGGTGCTGGCCCGGCACTAGAGCTCTGATGGAGTGTGTCTGTGTAGGTGAGTCCATGTGTGGGTTTTTAAAGAGGAACTGCTTGGGACTCCAGCAGCTTCTTCACTGACGCAATCCCCACTGGTTTTTGCAGCCAGAAGTTGTGGGGACTTGACTTGCTAGCAGTGGAACCCTGGTGTGGGACTCCTCACTCCCGAATTTTTGAATGTATGGTACAAGAAATTTACGTAACAATTAGAAAACACAACAGTAGCCCTGGCTGGTGTAGCTCAGTGGAATGAGCACGGGCCTGTGAAGCAAAGGGTCACTGGTTCGATTCCCAGTCAGGGCATATGCCTGGGTTGCAGGCCAGGTCCCCAGTGGGGGACACATGAGAGGCAACCACACAGTGATGTTTCTCTCCCACTCTTTCTCCTTCCCTTGCCCTCTCTTAAAAATAAATAAAATATTTAAAAAAAAACAAAACACAACAGTAGATGCAAGGTATTTCAGAAAACTTGGGCAAAAAAGTGCACATTATACACAGGAAAATATGGTATAATTTGAGTGCTTCATTGTGTCAGATTCTGTGCTAAGGAACTTATACTGCATTATCTCATTTGTCTTCACTGAGCTACAATGACTAGTTTCCACCTGCAGGTGCAAATAACACCTGCTTTAAGTAACAGGCCAACAATAAATTAGTTGAAACTATATTTGGAAAGTGTTGTTTCATAGTTTCTTTGATCTTCAATTCATTGCAGTATGGATCCCACATGTCCCACTGCAGTGACACTGCTTCTGTTGGGAAGTTGTCCCCTGCATTCTGAATCACTGCCAAGGCACAGTCACCTGGAGCTGTGGACCTGTGTCAGTTTTTACCCAAAACAGAACATCTTGTTTTTAAAAAACGATTATTAGGGAGAAACATTAGTTGGTGGTTCTCCTTATTATGCATTTATTGGTTGCTTCTTGTATGTGCTCTGATAGAATTGAACCCACTTCTTTTAAAGAATTATGGTCATAGTTCCCAGTTTGAGCAGCCAAGTGAGGTCCACGTTCTTGTATTTTATTGCTTAGATACAGGTAGTTTTGCCAACAGTTGTAATTTCTTGGAGTCCGCAATGGAACAAGCTTGAAGGAGGAATGTTTATTCTGTTAGAAAGGATTAGTCATGACCAGGCAGCTATGAAGACAAAGTCACAGATTCTACCTGCCCATACACATTCTGGGCAGACAGCATACTTAACAGGAGAGGGAGAAGTTAATGTAGGGTCAAACTTGAGTTTAATTTTCACAGGAATGGAAAGACAGAATTTTCAGCAGAGAGATAAGCTTGAAAGATGCTCAAATTTGAAGCTTGATAAGCTGGAAGCATCATTAATTCTAAGTAACAAACTGTGATCATAGGAGGATCAGGGAAAGAGAAACTTTGTACAAATTAAATTTGAGGGGCTATCACGGGACAAGTGGAGACACCAGGCAGGCATCAGAAATGGGTAATGAGTCATTTCCATTTTAGACACATTTTCTCCTTATCCCCTTCGAACGGCCGCACCATTTCTCATCAAAAGGGATCTCAATCCACCATGTTTCCTCACCCTATTCCCTCTTTAGTCTCCTAGCACACAATCCAAATTAATCACTGCCATCAATATCCATTCTGCCACCAAGTCCAGTGGTCAATTCTGTCTCCTTTTTATTTGCATTCTCAGCAATACTGACCTTGAAATCCTTTCTTCCTACTTACTGACATCAGACTCCTTCGCTTGATGGTCTACCAGGTTCAGTCCTAGGATGCCGGGCCCTCCCTCCACAGTCCACCCATCCTGTACATTTCTGTCCATGCAAACTGTAGTAAATGGCAAAAAGGCTGGTAGAAATTTACATATTTAACAAAAATTACAGCTACACAGTAATTCCTAGAACACAGAATAAGTCAAGTTTTGTTTTAATGACAATTTTCTGACAAAATGAAGAGATCAGTCTTTACCTTTGACTTTCAAGGCATAGTTATAGAAGAGGGTACTCAACTGCATCAAATTTCCCATAGCTAAGCCTGTGAAGCATCGTGTCATACTTGTCAGTTGTTTCTTCTCATATTCTAAAACGGTCTTCACAATATGCTAGGTTCTTATTTTCCCACGGGCTATAATCTGAGACATTTGCTGAAGTACTTTCATGAACTTAGTTAGATAAAATTACTATTCAGTTGTACTTATACTGGAAGGTGTGAACCTATCAGATGGTTCTAGACGCAGTCTCTTGGTTCCTGTGGCCACAGCTGACAGTCTGGAGAAGGGCACTTAGCCCAGGAAAAGGCATCAGAATCTTCACAGAGAGTGTAGCCTCAGGGTCTGGGTGTTTGGAGAGGCCAGCCCCATGTGTGGAAAGAGCTGAGCTGACCTGACGAAATGGACACCAAGTAAAATCTGGGAGTAAAAAGAAAGAAAGACATCCTGCCAGCAGGCGAGTCCCTGATTCCAGTATCTGAGACCTACTACAGTGCAGTTATCCTAGCCTGTAAATTCTTTTCCTAAATGAAGCTGTCATTTGTAAACAACTATGCTTTAAAAGAGAAATGCTGAAATAAAAGGTCTGAGACTCTGGGACAGTCACGGAGGGGATGGGGGAAGGGCACAATTAGGGTTAAGGGAGAAGCGGTGTCTAGCAGACAACAGGAACTATCCAGCTCGGAGAAGAGTGGAGGTGACCTTATTTGAGCTATAAACAATGACACTTAAATTTGAAAAATTATTGATCCTGCTTCCTAGTAGTAGTACTTAATCCACTGTTAGATTAGTTATGGTAAATCTGAAATTATTGAAATAATAATGATATTTAAAACTGGATTACTGAGCTATATCTCAACAATACTGAGGCTAAACTAAATCAAAACTTAATACAAAATGGGAAAAAAAACTTAATACAAAATGTATTATGACATCAGTGTCCAGGCCCGTCTTTGATATGGGTTGGTTTTTAGACGGGGCGATACAGGAATGTGAAAAACAAAGTAAGTCCAGCTTTGCTTTTATCTCATTCTGTTCAGTTTCTATGATGGATGGATGGATCCATTAGAATTTCTGCAAAAGGACACAAATTTAAAAATCAGGTATAATTAATAACCATCAAAAAATGACACAACGCTGTGGTTATATAGTTTTACACTTTCTATAAAAAAATTAGGGATAGATTCCCAATGATTATCAAACTTGGCTACTGTGGGAGTCAGATTTAGAGATCACAAGTTTTACACATAGACATGAGCTAACCCAAGCTGCCAAATGTCAATTAAAAATTATTTTTACAATCATTCAAATGCTAATTTTCAGAGGTTCTCCTCAAATGACAAGTACCGTATTTTGTTGTATATAACGCACACCCATGTTTTTATGTACATTATACATGGAATTATTATAACCATGTATAATGCACATCCTTATTTTTCCCTGAAAAATTTGGGCAAAGAGTGTGCCTTATACATGACAAAATACATTTTCTTTGGAATGATACACATACTTACTTTTGTTCGTTTTTTGTTGCTAACATCTCAGTTGTTTTGTCCTTCACCTCTAGAGAGGAATGCTTTGCTGGGAGGCATGGCCTTAACTGCTACTGGAGTAGTAGCTAGGTTTGGGTTGTATTTTGATAAAATCTAAAACCAAGCAAAATAGTTTTTATTAAGTCATATGAACAACATAAATTTGGAAGGCGTTACAACACATTCAAGAAACCCAAGGAATATTTGAAGGTATGGGTTCTTTGAAACAGTAAGAATTTATTATCAGCACAGCTCAACACAGAAATGATGGCAATATTAGAGATTTAACTTGCCTGTGGAGGCCTGATAAAGCCTTTTAAAATGTACACTGGGGACTTCCGGCCAAGATGGAGGCATAGGTGGAAACACTGTACCTCCTCTCACAACCAAGATTAAGGACTACAATATTTATAAACAATAACACAACCAGAACACAGAAAATTGAAATATGGAAGTCGACAACCAGTCAACCCAACCGGTAAGAGGGGCGGAGTCGGCAGGCGGGGCGGAGAGAGAAAGCGGCAGGAAAACGTGGTGGCTGCCAGGCTTGGGAGTGCCAGGCGGCGTAGGTGGCGTGGAGCTTGCAGACTCCAGACACGGGGAGGAGACAAGCAGAGCACGCAGGGCACCCAGGGCAATTGGCCAACCGTGGACACACATTCGCGTGTAGATAAACTAGGCAAGAGTGGGCAGTGAGACAGACCGCACAGTGCAGGGCTCCAGTGACAGGAAATAAAGCCTAAAACTCAGATTGAAAAGGTGCTGGGACAGGCTCCCAGCCTCACAGGAGGTCGCCGGGGAGACCCGCAAGGTCCCGGAGTGTGCATAGGCCCACCCACCTGGGAACCAGCGCCAGGGGGCCCCAAGTTTGCTTGTGGGAGGCGGCAGAGGGGACGCAAACTCGAGAGCGCGGAATGGGCGCCATTGTTCCCTCTCTGACCCCGCCCCACAGACAGCGTCACAACTTGGCAACTAGGCTGCCCCACCCTGGTGAACACCTAAGGCTCCGCCCCTCATACGCAACAGGTGCCACCTGACCAAAAATGACTCCAACAGAAGAAAAGCTCAGAGTCCCAGAGCCAATACTTTTAAGCAAGCAAGAAATAGCCGACCTATCAGATGCACAGTTCAAAGCACTGCTAATCAGCATGCTCACAGAATTGGTTGATTTTGGTCGCAAATTAGATGAAAAAATAAAGGCGTTCATAAGTGAAATGATGGGAAATGCACAGGGAACCAGTAGTGATGGGAAGAAAACTGGGACTCAAATCCATGGAGTGGACCAGAAGGAAGAAACAAACAACCAAGCAGAAAAGAATGAAGAAACAAGAA
>PVKM010028781.1:0-18099 GCA_004027735.1 Carollia perspicillata
CTGGTATAATAAACTTTTAATATGTTCACCCTACTCTAGTTAAGAGGTTGAAAGAGCACGTGTCTCTCTTATGATAGAATAACATTGTTTAATTGCTTTTGTTGAATTTATCATTTTATCTTTGTTGATTATTTTTTATCATACCCCCTCAAATTTTTTTTCTTAGATATATCTTTTTTCCCTTAATATCCTTATGGTTTCTTCTACAATTTATATATATATATATATATATATATATATATATATATATATATATATATATATATATATAATGAATTTATTATAAAAGTGCATGCAACAAATATATGTGTGCATGTGTGTGTATATATATATTTTTTTTCTTCACACCAGATACCCTTTTCTATGAAATTTATAACACAGCTATCTTGCTGCTTCCAAAATCAACAGTGAAGTTAATTACTTAAGTAATTAGGTAAAAATTAATTACTTTTTAAAATGTGTAAAATTGCATTTTTGAATGGAATACTAACTAAATCTCTTTTAGATTAAGAAAGCAAGGGAGGGAGGGGGGATTGGCCGGGGTGGGGTGTAGGAGTGGGGAGACAATGCAGACAACTATAATTGAACACAATAAAGTAAAAAAAAAATCATAAATAAAAAAAATAAAAATAAAATGATAAATTATAGATGTTTTAAAAGAAAGATGGAATGGAGACAAATGTACTTGAACAACAATTTTTAAAATAAGAAAGAAAGATGAGCCCTGGCCAGTGGGGTTCAGTTGGTTGGGTGTCATTCTGCAAATCAGAAGTTTGTGGGTTCAATTCCGGTCAGGGCACATATCCTGCTTGTGAGTTCAGTCTCCAGTTGGGGTTTATGCAAGATGCAACCAGTCAATGTTTCTCTCTCTCTTTTTCTCCCTTTCTTCCCCTCTCTCCAGAATCAATGAAAGAGAAAAGTATTAAAGAAAAAAGAAAGATGATAAATGGATAGATGATAGATAGATGATAGACAGGGAAAGAAGTACATACTGGCTTCCTGTCATAATGGTTGGTATGACATTTCAGAAATATATAATTTTCTATTAATAGCCTTCTCCTTTACCCACACTCTGTAATCTTCATAGTAATAAAAAAGCAATTTGAAATTCAAAACACATATGAAAAGCTGTCAAATAAAATATCTGAAGTTGATTATATTTGTTTTGATTAGTGGATAAGAATCTTTTATTTTTGTCAATTGTATATCCTCAACCTCATTTCCCTTGTTTATTAAAGGGGGGTAGTTATGTTTACCTATTTAGGGTATATGCCTGGTTAGAATACAGAGAAACTATAAGTTTTATATACAGACTGAAGCTTATTGGGTATATACAGAAAGAAAACTATTTTACCAACTGTTCATTTAATTGTTACTTCACATGTTCATTTGGATGAAAATTAGGATAAGTGACATGACTTCTAATAATTCTTAGGTAATTATTTGGTCCCTCTAATCTTAAAAATATATTAGTTCAGTAGTTAATATATCTAGTCAGCAAATAATTCAAATTTTAATCTTTATGCCAAGTAAAGTTTCTGTCCTTCCCCTACTTAGGTTGCTTGAAGTAACTTGATTCTTGCATGGAAAAAAATGCATGGATTTTCTCTATTTTGCTGCCTTGAATTTCTTCTAATTCTGGGCTACTTCAGGTGCTTGTAGTATTGAAGTGGAAGAAGAATTTTAACTTTAGAGGCAAATGAATCTATATTTGATTAGCAATATCATGAGATAGCACTAATATTTCATGTGCTTAGCATATGGTTAAAATTATTCTCTTTTCTGTGAGGTACATTATGAGTCTTTCCCTTATCACTAGTGGTCTCCCACAAAGCTGTTCCACTAATCTGGGACACTGGATCTATCTGGCTAGCCACAGAGATCTCTTTCACAACTGAAAGTCAAAAAGACCACACCCTAGTTGGATCACCTCTTCCCTGCAGGCAGTCTTCTTGAAGGGAATATAAAACAATCCCATGCCAGTTCTCTTTCATGTACATGGTCCACATATGGCACATGAAAAACACATACATTCTTATCCAAATGAGTTCTGAATGAACAGACCACCTCAACTACTTTGTCTCAAAGAATGTATGCAGCCACATGTTCATGGTGTTTAGATTTGTTAGGAATGTCTGACATCAGCTAATGAGTCCCCCAAGATCCAGGAATTCCATGCCAAATTAATTGTGTGATTTTATTGAAGACCCTTCCCTAGGCTTGAGACAAGGGTAAAGGATTTCTACCACATTTAAAGAGTTTGCTAAAAAATGTCTATATATGGGTTTGGTGACCTTTGGCCTCTTATCCAAATTAAAATTCTAAAAGCTGATATGAGAGAATAAAGGTTTTAGATTACATTTAGAGTGCTGTGAGACTCCTCACCCTTTTACACTTTTGTTTGGCAAATCTCTCATCTCAACTCAATATGCTAGTATTCATATGGTAGTACGCTTATAGTTACTTTCTCTGTCTTGGGGTCTCCAGGGAAACCATTACTAAAACAGTGCTATTCTGAACACTCAATAATGATTTAAAGTTCTAGGTTGAGTGCCTAGCACATAATAAATATTTAGTAACTAATAATTTTTCTTTCCCATGTAATCAAAGTAATTTCTATTATATTTTTATGCTAAAGATGCTTAAGAGGATCAAATTCTGGAAAGGAGTTTTCTGGAAAGAGCAATCATTTTATTTTTCCACTTCAATGTAATAGTAAAAATACATCTTTTTGAAGTGAAAATATATGTTGCCTGAAAAGAATGCACAGTTGTTTTCCTTTCAATGTTGAGTTATTTAGAACCATAGGAAATAGAAAATAAGTCAAGTTCTAGTTCTGAGAGTGATAAAAACACATGTCATCTATCTTGGTTCTGAGTAGCTAGTAGTTTTGTGCTGTTTTTAAGAAATTGGTTTGAGTCATTAATATGACTCTATAGTACTAATATATATATATATATATATATAATGCATCTATATATACTTCTAAAGACATCTACATATTTTTATTAAAACTAGAAAATTACTCAGGAGTTTAAGAGCACCTTAATTGAAAAACCCATTTTTAAAATTATTATTATTATATGAAAATGAAAAAAGTTATTAGATAGCTTTTTAGCAATATAGTACTACTTTAATGAATACATTTTCAAAAAAGGCCATTTTCCACGGTAAGAATTGTAATTCCTTTGGAAACTTAGTCTTGAATAAAAATTTGATAATCTTCTTAAGGAAAGAATAAGAAAGCATATAGGGAGAAAAAAAAACAGAGAATTTGCCTAGATAAACTAACATTTACAATAGGAAAACTGTCATATCCAAAAACTTCAGAACATCCCTTAGGTTTGCAAATACAACCAAAGCAGTAAATTAATAAGACACTTTGTGAATATAAAATAAAATAAGATACACAGAAAACAATATAAAATATCAGTGCTTTATCTATAAATTGAAAATTGTTATACTCCTAGATACAAAGATTTGCATTTGTGCAAAATTAACCAAGCATATCTTAGTAAAATTTAACTGTAATATGGATATGTAGTAAGTATTAGTTGTACATATCAGGTGTTCCTGAAGACCTCATAGCCCATTAAAATAATAGAATATTTAATAATAACTACATTGAAAGGCCCATGTTAGCAAGATATTGATGTTGTGACAATTTTAATAAGAAGACTCTTAAAACTAGGCAAAGCATCTTTACAATTCTCTTGTGTGGTGTTGTTTTGCTATGCAAACTTCCATGTGTCTGTGTGGGTTGATATCACAGCATGTCAATCATGAACATATAATTAATTAAATATTATTAAAATATGATATTAATGAGTAAATTATTATATGATTGTTTTTATGAAAATATGGTTTTATTATCAAAATTAGTATTGTTTATATTATCAGTAATAATATAAATGATAGCATTCTGAATAATGTTAGAAAGAAAACATTTGTTCATTTTTCATTTTCTCCTCCTACTGTGTAATTCCTGTAAATGGGAGAATTACTTTGTCACTATATAAACTTAAAAAAATATTTTATTTATTTGTTTATTTTTAGAGAGAAGGAAAGAAAGAGAGAAAAATATCAATGTGAGAAACACTGATCAGTTGCCTCTTGCACACACCCCAACCATCAAGAACTGAAACACAACCTAGGTAGGCATGTGGCCCAGTCAGGAACTGGAGCAGCCACCTCCAGCTGTTCAGGACGATGCCCAACCAACAGAGCCACACTGGTCAGGGCACAATATAAACTTTTTAAGGTGCCTAATTGGTGTTGTGAAATTACTTTTCAGGGAGGCTGTACAATCGAATATGTCAACAAATACGAAAGTGAGTATCTATTTTGTTATACCACATGAGCATCAATTTGAGTATGAAATTTAATGTGCACTTCTTTGAATATTAAACAAATGAGAATTTTATTAGTTATTTAAATTTAAGAACTGTCTTGTGTTTACTTTTCTGCTTGATTGTACTATTTTTTATTACCATCATTGGATTTTAAGTGTCTAAACTTTGTTATCATTGCTAAAAAATTAATGAATGTTTTGAAGATGATTTATAGATATATAATTTAGGAGTTAACCATAACATTTAACAATAAATAAAAACCAAGAAAACAGTTTTTTTTAAGTAGTATGAATTAACTGATTATGTTTCTTTATGCTAGCAATAACCTATTTGAAGATAATCTGGAAAATCATTCACTTTAAAGTAACAATAATAACAAAAATAACATAAAAATAATATATATATGCTAAGAAATGAGCAAGAATTACCCGACTAACATTAGGAAAATTTAAAAAAAAATAACGTGACAATTATTTTAAAAAATATTTACAAAAAGAAATAAAACATGCAGCAGAGCAGAATAACAGAGCACCTTAATACCCAATGTCTAGATTTAACAATTATTCCTGTACTTGACTCAACAATTTTATTTTTTTCTGAAAATCCCTTATGTGAAATGAAAAACCACCAAATGCAAAAAAGCATTAACTTTAATTGGAAAAATTATAATGAGTACTACCCCAAGTTGAAATCCAAACAATTACTACTAATTAGAAAGTATTAAAACTAAGCAACATACTTAATGTAAGTAGCAAACAACCACTGGAAAGTAAATTAAAACACTTTATGTATAAAACATAACAGTAATAAAACATAATGGGTAATAGTGAAAGGAGAAAGGTTATAAGGAATATTATTTAAATGGTGCATTATTTTATTATTTAATTATGTCCCATTTTCTATATCAACTGTGTTAGCCAATAGTAAACTCAAAGTTATTTTGTGCTTAAAATGAACTCAAGAATAAAGTTTAGCATAGGAAAAACCTAACCCTACATAAAAATGAGGGTTGAATAGCCAAAATATTTTGTAGTGCATGGAAGTGGTACATATTAAAAAATGGACTGGAAAGTCATGTAATATGCAATCTCTCCATCCTTTTCAACTGATGTATGTGTACAAAGAACAACATTTTTATTTATGCTTATATGACAAAAAATTTAAATATTTCTTCCATGTGATATTTTCTGATAAGAAATTTATCTAGAGAGTAAATTAGATGGTATATCTTTTCTTGATGTTCTCAATTAAGTATAATTAAAAATATTGTTTTGAGAATATAAAAATTACATTATATTTTAAAAAGAAAACAAATATTTTTGTTTAATAAAAATCAAGTTTTTAATAGCCATATTGGTTTCAAATTTATTTTACTATTTTAAAGCAAGTACCAAATACTATGATACTTTACCAGTATACAGTTTGCCGTGCATCCCTGAAAAAGTGAGATGTTTTTACATAAACAAAATACAACAAATGCTATTGACTGTTTTAAATTCTGTTATCTAATATGCAGTTTATATTAACTTTTCCTCAATTTCCTCTCAATTGCCTTTTAAGTACTTACTATTTTCTTGATCTTTAGAACATTTGTTTAGTAGTAAAGGGTTAGATTTCAATGGATTTCTGGATGTCAGATCTAAGACCAGTGAGCAGATGTTACAGGCAAGCATATTTTGGCTTATTATAATGAGTTTTCCAACATTGGAATTATCTGCTTTTTGAAATAATAAACTTCTAGACAATGCAATTATTTAAGTAAGACACAACTGTGCTACCCAAAGGAAGACATAACTGAACTGAAGATAAAATGATAGAAGCCAAAAATCAGACTAACAGTAATCAAAAGAATGCTAGAATGACTATATTAATAACTGAATATATCTCTAAGCAAAAGAGAGAATATACTAGCTCCCATAGATAATGAAATGATAATAAAGAAATATTATGAATGACTCTGGTCCCTCAAATTTGACAACCCAGATGAAATAATCAATTCTTAGAAAGACATAATCTGCCACAATTTAGTTAAGAATAAATAGATAATTGGAATATACCACTGTCTATTAAATAAATTCAATCAACAAATAATAATATTCCAAAATGAGAAAGCACCAGGCTGAAATAGGTTGACAGGTGAATTCTACAAAAAAAAATCATTTCAGGAAGAAATTATACTAATTCCTTACAATCACCTTTAGGAAGAATAATTCCTAACTTACCCCAGAATCTTAATACAAAAATCAGAAGAAAAAAAAAGACTTTACAGGGAAAGGAAACTACAGACCAATCTTTCTCACAAATTTAGATGCAAAAATTCTAAAAAATATTAGAAAAATGAATTCAAGTATAAAAAGATTCACACATAACCAAGTGGTATTTATTTCAGTTATGCAAGAGTGGTTCAACATTAAAAATCAAAGGGGGATGAGAATTAGGACAACTGTAATAGAGTAACAATAAAAATGACTTAAAATTAATGTAATTCATCACATCAACAGACTAGAAAATAAAATTCACAATATCAGTAGATGCAAAAATAGTATTTAAAAAATTTAACACTCTTTCATGACAAAAATAATCAGCAAATAGGAATAGAAAGATATACTCTCACTTGTTAAACACCATCTACAGAAAAAGATTCATATTCCATCATACTTACTGCTGAGAAGATTGAAGCTTTTCCACTAGTATCTAGTATGCTGCCTCTCACAGCTACTATTGAATTGGAAGTCCTAGCTAAAGCAGTAAGGCAGCAAAAGGAGATAAAAAACATACAGATTAAAAAGGAAGACATTAAGCTATATTTTTGCTAGATGATTTAATTTATCTATGTGGAAAACTAAAAAAAGACAAAAATCTTCCTGAAATTAATAAGATATTATAGTAACTTTGTGAGATAAAGTTTAATAAACAAAAGTTAATTGTTTCCCTATCTGTCAACAATTAATAAGTGGAATTTGAAGTTAAAGACACAATACCATTTTTATTAGTACCCAAATAACTGAGTACTTAGATATACACCTAACAAAACATTTACAAGATTTATATGAGGGGAACTACAAAATTCCAATGAAGGAAATCAATGAATAATAAATTAAATGGAGAGACAGTCAATGTTCATGAATAGGAAGATAATATTTCCAAGATGAAGGTTCTTCCCCAATTAATTTATAGATTTGATGAAATACCAATCAGAATCTCAACAAATTATTTCAAAGATATACTGATTTGAAGTTTATGTGGGATGGCAAAAGACTCAGCATAGCCAACATAATTTGGAAGAAGAAGACCAAAATTGGAAGATTGATGATTTATAACTTCAAGACTTACTTTAAAGGTGCAGTAATCAAGAGCGTGTAGTATTGGCAAAATAATAGACAACTAGATCAATAAATATAATCACCTGATATTTGACAAATGAGAAAAGGCATGACAATGGATTAAAGATAGTTTCATCAATAGGAAGAACTGGGAAAACAGGACATTCATATGCAAAAAAGTGAATCTAGATACAGACTTTAAACCCTTCAGAAAAAAATAGATCATATATCTGAAAGTAAAATGCAAAGTTATATAACTACCAGAGAAGATAACATAAGGGGAAAATAGGTGATCTTTAGGCATGGTAGTATCTTTTTAGATACAACACCAAGGATACGGCTCATGAAAGAAAATAATTGTTAACTTAGACTTCCATGAAAATTAAAAGTCTTCTCTGAAAGACAAGGCCAAGAGAATGTAAAAAACATCTGCAGACTGGGTGAAAATATTTGTAACAGATATTTTAATCAGAAATGTTATTGAAAGTATACAAAGAACATTTAAAATTCAGCAATAAGGAAACAAACAACCCTTTTAAAAATGAGCCAAAGACCTTCACAAACTCCTCATCAAGAAGATATCCAGATGGCAAATAAGCATATGTAAAGATGCCACACATCATATGTGATCAAAGAAATGCACACTAAAACAACAATGAGATGCCACTCCATACCTATTAGAATGGTCCAAATTCAGCACACTACTACCACCAAAGGCTGGCAACGTTGTCATATACATGAATTGTCATTCATTGCTGGTGAAAATGCAAAAGGGTACAGCCTCTTTGGAAGACAGTTTGGAGGCTTCTTACAAAACTAACCATACTCTTACCATACTTTAATATATTCTTATCCATCAAGTAAACTCCTTGACATTTATTCAAAGGAGCTGAAAACTTATGTACACATACACACACACAAAAAAACAGATATTTATAGTAGAATTATTCATAATTTCCAAAAGTTGGAAGAAACCAAGATATTCTTCAGTAGGTAAATGGATAAACTATGAAATACCAAGACAATGGAATATTCTGCATTGCTAAAATGAAATGAGCTACCAAGCCATGAAAAAACAAAGAGAAACCTTAAATACATATTACTAAGTAAAAGATGTAAATATGAAAAGGTTATATGCAATGT
The DNA here is from genome assembly GCA_004027735.1 of Carollia perspicillata. Taxonomy (NCBI): domain Eukaryota; kingdom Metazoa; phylum Chordata; class Mammalia; order Chiroptera; family Phyllostomidae; genus Carollia; species Carollia perspicillata. The sequence goes on from PVKM010028781.1 coordinate 8,819, forward strand.
GATTCTAACTATATACCTTTCTAGAAAACATGAAAGTAAGCAGATAGTGAAAAGATGAGCAGTTGACAGGGTTTGGAGTGAAAGAGAAATAAAAAGTAATGTGCCTTGGATTTTAAGGGCAGCAAAAATACTTTGTGAGACATTATAATAATAGATACATGTAATTTTTATCAAAACCAATAGAGTGTGCATCACAAAGAGTGAACCTTAAGGTAAACTATGAACTCTGGATGACTATGATGTATCAATGTAGGTTCATATTTGGTTAAGAAATATTACAAGTCTCTATGAGTGGTATTGATATTGAGGGAGGTGATGCCAGGTGTATACAGGAAATATCTATACTTTCTTCTCATTATGTTGTAAATCTAAACATGATCTAAAATATAGTCTTAAAAATCCAACATGTAATTTATCATTAGTATTAGTTTGCTAGGCCTGCTATATGAAAATACCCCAAACTGAGTGACTTAAACACATAAATACACTTTTCAGAGTTCTGGAATTTAGAAAATTAAGATCAAGTTGTGTCTAAGATGGACTCAAAAAGGCCCACACCAAGTGACATCATAATTAGAATGCCAAAGGTTAAAGACAAAGAGAGAATCTCAAAAGCAGCAAGAGAAAAGCAGTTATTTACAAGGGAGCTCTCATAAAATTGTCAGCCTATTTCTCAACAGAAAATTTGCAGACCAGAGGGATTGGCAAAATTGTTCCAAGTGATGAAAAGCAAGGACCCATGACCAAGATTACTCTAACCAGCAAAGCTATCATTTAGAATTGAAGGGCAAAAACAGAGATTCTCAGACAAGAAAAATCTAAAGGGTTTCATCATCACCAAACCAGTATCTCAATAAATGTTAAAGGTTATCCTTTATGGAAAAAAAGAAGTAAAAAAGATTAAAAATGTAAATAATAAAATGTCAATAAATACAAATCTATCAACATTTATTTTAAATGTAAATGATTAAGTGTTCCAGTGAAAAGACATATGGTGATTGAATGGATAACAAAACAAGACTCTCACAAGTATTGTCTACAAGAAACACACTTCCAGTAGAAAGACAAATGCAGACTAAAAGTAAAGAGATGCAAAAATACATTTCATAAAAATGCAAACAAAAGAAACAAAAACTGGGGTAATGGTACTTATACACATTGTAACAGACTTTCTTAAACAGGCTATACCAAGAGACAAAGAAGGACGCAGGAACTTCACTTCTGGGTATGTATATGAAGAAACCCAAAACATTAAATTGAAGCGATATGTATGTCCATATGTTTATTGCAATATTTACTATAGCTAAGGTATGGAAGTAACCTAAGTACCCACAAATAGATGAATCGATGAAGAAGAAATGTTGCATATATACAATGAAATATGTTTCAGCCATAAGGAAGACTGAGATCTTGCCATCTGCAACAACTTGGATGGATCTAGTGGGATTATGCTAAGTGAAATAATTAGCAAGATAAATGCCAGATTATTTCACTTATATGTGGATTCTAAAATACAAAATATATGAACTAGCAGAACAGAACCAGAATCATACATAGATAGAGAGGAAACTGATGGTTGTTTGATGGGAGAGCAGTTGAGGGGATGGGTGGAGAAGGTGAAGGGAAAAATATTAGAAAAGACGTGAGAACCTCCACTCTGTAAACTACAGGATATTGTTGAGAGACAGTAAAGAAGACCTAAATAAGTGGAAGACATATGTGTTTATAGATGAGAACACTCAATGTCTTAAAATATTTTATCTCCCTAAAATAACAACTAGATTCAAAGTTATCCTATTTAAAATACAATAGGAACTTTTAAAAAATGAGTTTCATTTTATTCTAAAATTCATAAAGAAATTCAAATGACCTAGTATAGCTAAAACAACTTTAAAACAACAGATTTGGAGTACTAACTACCTGATTTCAAGATTTATTATAAAGATATAATAGTCAATAGAGTATGGCAAAAGTATACAGATAGAACAATTAAACAGAATTGAGTATCCAGAAATAGTTCCACATATATAAAAAAGGATTTCTATGGAAGATGTAAAGACAATTCAGAGGAGAAATGTCAGTCTTCAAAAAATCATACCAGAACATTTGGATATCCATATTCAAAAAAAGTAAACTTGGACTCATATTTCATAACATATATAAGAGTTAACTCAAAATATCATAGACCTAAATACTAAAACTTTAAAATTTCTAGAAGTAAACATGAGGATTTTTTATGATTCTTGTTTACACAGAGACTTTTTAGTTATGACACCAAAAATAGTATTTATGAAGAACAAATTATTAAATTAGACCTCATCAAACTGAACACTTCTGCAGTTTGGAAGACACTAGTAAGACTATATAAAGATAAGCCATATATTGGGAGGAAATATCTGAAAAGCACATATCTGAAGAAGGACTTACACTATGAATATATAAAGTATACTCCAAACTTAATAGTAACAAATAATAATCCCATAAAAATGTTGCCAAAGACATTACCAGTCATTTCATTACAGAAGATTGAGAGACAGCAAATGAATATGTAGAAAAAAGCTTAATATAGTCATTAGGAAAACAGATAATTAATTCATAGTGGATACTGCTATAGAACAACTACAATGGCTAAAATATAAGACTTCTGTATCTATTGTCAAGCATAATGTGCAGGTATCAGAATTTTGTATGTAGTAGCAACAATGTAAAATAATGCCGCCAATGTGAAAAAATCATTTGCATGTGTCTTAAAAGGACATACATTTACCTAACATGTAATCTGAACAGTCCACTTCTAAGTATTACACAATGGAAATGAAGGCATATGTTCACATAAAAAGTTAAACATAAATGTTTATACCAGCTTTATTTGTAAAATCTGAAAACTAACTTAGATGCCCTTTATCAAGTAAATGAAAAACAAAATGTGGTAAATCCATAGAATATAAGAATATTCCTTAATACAAAGTAATGAACTATTAATACACACTGCAATGTGGATGGTTTCCAAAATAATTTTATTAGTGAAAAAGACCAGGCAAGAAGTATATATTTTTATACCATTAATGTACACTTCCAATATATACTAATGAAATCATTTTAGTGCTTGCCTGTACAGGCTCTGTGCTGTAACCTCAGGAGTTCCCAATACATAGAAAGGAGGGGAGGAGGCTGAGACAATTTTGCTACTGGCAGGAAGCTTCCTTTGAGCCAGCCTAAGGTTGGCTTTTGGCTTTCTTTTCAATAACCAACCCACAGGAATAGAAATAGCTCGTACTACCCTTTGGACTGTCACAGTTTCCATGACCTTCAAGCCTTTGGTAACCACACAAATTTGGCAACTAAATCCAAATAAGCAATAAAACAAAACAAAATTGAGCACTGAAAGGAGCACATTACTTGAAGAACAGAAGATGAAGCAAGCTTTGAAATCAAAATGCTCCAATCAGAAGGGTCAAAAGGCTATTTGAGTTTAATATCGATAGAAGTTATTTGATGTGATTCCAGAATACCTATCAAGGATTCATTGAAAGAAATTGTCCTTTACTATTTCATTTTACTGTCACGATATTAGCATTAGATTTAGATAGCTTTCTTTCACCATTAAATGGTGGGAAATGAAACAAAATAAATCCAGGCATAAATTGAAATGAAATAGATATAAGTAACCATGGTATGTTTTGGCTCAATAGCAAAAAGAAACTTATTAAAATTGTTATGTTTAATAAATGTGTATGGAATACCTAAATAATATCTAAAACTATTGATAGATACAAAAATAAATAGGCATGCTAGCTTTATTAAAAGTTAAAAATGTTAAAGTGATAATAATGTAGTTCATTGAATCACAAAATTAGTTACAAATCTGTATTTATTCAAAGGTTAACAATTACAATAGCTACATTATACATTCATTTTAGAGCTATAAGGAAATATAAACTCATGATTATTTGAAATTATTTTCTAGTCCATAATTTATAAGTATCCTCTAGTTCCTATATTTTTGGTCTCCAAAACTAATTTTCAATAAATAGGATCAGGGTTCCTTAGAAGAAAAGTCTCATTTTATATTTACGGAGGGAAAGTGTAAAATAATTTTTTAAATTTTGGTTGTCATAGAGCAAGAAGGTTTATAAATGTGAGGGACTAAAGAAGATGAAGGAAGTAAGCAAAACACATGCACGTACCACATAGAAACAAACAACAGTGTGGTGATAGCAGAAGGGGAAGGAGAGAGGGTGTGAAAGTAGGTGAAAGTGGGCAAAGTGGGGGATGGGGATGAAAAGAGACTTTACTTGGGGAGATGGGTACCCGGTGCAGCGTGCAGATGATGTTTCATTGAATTGTACGTGGGAAACCTCTGTGGCTTTGTGAACTAATGTCACCCCAATACATTCAGTAAAAAAGTCTTACAGGGTTTCCTCTAACAAAGTTGTGAAAATTTGACCATTGATCAATGAATGGATCAGTGGAGTAAAAAGCTATGGTACAATTACACAGTGGAACACTATGTGGCTATAAAAACAGAAGGAAATGTTAACTTTTCCAATAGCATGGATGGACATGGAGATTATTATGTGAGATAAACTAGTCAGAGAAAGACAAAATATGTACCATATGATCTCACATATATGTGGAATCTAATGGACAAAATAAACTGACAAACTAAATAGAAACAGGAATATGGCTGCATGGAACAGACTGACAGCTGTCAGAGGGAATGTGTTGGAATGGATTAGATACAAGAATGTGAAGGGATTAGCTAAAAAACACATATGCATCACCCATCAACTCAGACAACAGTGTGGTGATGACCAGAGGAAAGGCGAGGTGGCTGGGTGGAGTGGGCAAAGGCGGGAGGCAGGGGGAAAGGGAACTACTGAAATAGTGTCAACAATAAAAATAAAGTTTAAAAATGTGGTTACTTGTAATAAATTGAGTCTGTGAAAGTTATAATGATGACACACAAGTTCTTATGGCATGTAAAATAATATAGCATGTATGTTTTAAAATGTTCAATTATACATCAACTTGCAGTCCCACCAACAGTGCACCTGGTTTCCCACATCCTTAACATTTGTTCTTTGTTGTTTTATTGATGATAGCAATTCTGACATGTGTGAGGTGATTTCTCATTGTGTTTTGAATTTGCATGTTTTGATGGTTAATGAAATTGAGCATCATATGCCTATTGGCCATCCATATGTCCTCTTTGGAGAAGTATGTATTTAGGTCCTCTGCCAATTTTTAACTGGATTATTTGTGGGGAGAGGTTTGGTGTTAAGTTGTAAGAGTTCTTTATTTATTCATATATTAACCTCTTGTTGGGCGTATTACTGGTAAATGGTGTCTCCTATTCAGTAGGTTGTCTTATTTTTAACTGTATGATATAACCTATTATAACTACATTTAATTTTTGTGCTTGTCATACATGTACTTTATTTAAAAATAAATAATATATTAAATATACAGTATTTATGTAACCTAAAGTTAAAGTTTGAAGTTAGAATTGGTTTCAGTTAAGCACTTTTTAAAAATATATTTTATATGTTTTTTTAGAGACATATTAATTGAGAGAGAAAGAGAGGACACATCAATGAATGAGAAGCACATCAACTCCCACACCCCCAACTGGGAAGCTGGTCTACAACCCAGGCATGTGCCCTGATCACAACTCAAACCGGCAACCCTTCCGTTCAGCAGGCTGGCACTCAATCCACTGTGGAGCCCCCGACAGTGCAGTTTAGCACCTTGGAGTGGGTTAGATTGATACATCATTGACATGGTTTTGCTAATTTAACCCCAGGACCAAAACACAACATTAAATAATTCAAAATATGTCTATATAATTTAAATATCTTTATGATAAGACTCCTGGTCAGAAAGGAAAATTAAGAAAATAGTCCAAAATCAATCAGGAAGTGTTTTTCTTTACAATATAAAAAAAATCTAAATCTAACCAAATAATACAAGACAAAATTGGAGCAGTGGTAATATAAAATAGACTTTAAAAGAATAGCAGAAATTGATTAATGTTGAAACTGGCTGATGCATATATATGATTTTTAAAAATATTATTCAAAGTTAAGTGTTCTTTTTTAACAATTACACTGGAAATTAAGAGTGAAGTGAATAAATTAGTTAAAATTGAGAATGAGGTTTAGGTAAATCAGCAAGAAGAAACAGTTTATGATAAAAATTGAACTCAGAGTTTTTGAAACCAATTATTTTTTAAAGATATCTGCTTGAAATACCTGTGTTTATTTAGAAAAGCTATAATAACTGAAAATATGTATTTTTCAGGCCCGATACATGCATCTTAGCTAACTAGCCAGTCAGCTGATAAACAGACCATCCTCTGTTTAGGATGATAATCTCTACTCACTTGTAATGATTAAGCTCTTTTCCTAAGTATTTTTGTGAGCAAGCTTTATCATTAAATACTAAGATAATAATTTAAACCCATGCTGTGCAATTTTCTATTAAGTTTTTCAGGAATCTGTTTAAATCTTTCATGTAACACAGTAATTTAGTAAATTAGAGGACCTAATATATTAGGTTTCAGATTATAATGTGAAATATTGAATTGGGCAACTAATTTTTGTTTTGAGATTTAAATTTGGAGTGTATAAGATAATATATTTGATTTAGTATGTAAGCAGTATTGAACAGTTTAAGCACACTTTACATTTATTGTACTTATTTCAATTTATTATATTTAAGAGATGTTTAATCATTTTAAATTTATTGTACTTGATTCAACTTATTAGATTTAAGAGATGTTTGGTCACTACAAAGTTTTCTTACTATATCATATACAAAATGAAATGGTTTAAAAAAATAAGTATACTGATGTTGAAATGAAATTTAAAGTATTTAAGGAAATCAAAGCAGTAAATTAAAAATTATTTACAGAAATTTAATCTGCTTAACTTGAAGTAAGCAAACATGAATAAAATAAAAATGTAAGTAATTTTCTTCATCAGACTTAGAAATGTAATAACACATTATTTGCCAACTGGACCTGAATGATTTAATAGTACCATTGGCCATTGACTATGTAAAAACAATGAATCTCCCAAAAGGGATTCATTTACATATATTGTACCTACATATTTAAAGGGAAAACAGCCAAAAGTTGTTGTAAGACCAAAGGGAATTTCTACATCAAGATATGTTTTATTAACCCAGGAATAGGCTCAAGTCAAAGTGAGATGATGACAAATGAAATTAGGCCAGAGAAAGTGTGGAATTAGAAAAAAATGTAGGTAAATATTAGAGTTTATTAGGAGAAAAATGAACATTCTAAGTGATGAATTGGATATAAAGTTTAAGGAAAGGAAGAGTTAAAATGAAATTCCTAGGTCCTGTGGAGCCATTTGGAAATATTTATTCACTGGAATAAGATACCATAACGAGGGCCATTTTAAGAAATAGGGTGCATGAGTTTAGTTTTCTAATATTGAGTTTGTGGTTGATGCATGTTTAGGACTCAGAGAAGTTAGCAGAGCTAGAGATATCAGTGTGTGAGTCATTTAGATATAGGTGTTTTTTTCCCAAGTAGACAAATTCACCAGGGAGAAATTATCGAAATTGAGAAGAAAGCTCAAGACAAAGTCCCAAACCCCAATAACAATGCTTTAACAAATGAATATGCAATAGCAAAAGTACACAGAGGGTGAGCAGAAGGTTAGGAGGAAAACCTGCAAAGTTTTGTTAGGATATCCAATATAAGAGATATTTTCAGTGCAAATATTTCTAAGACCAGTAAGATAAACCTAAGATATCCACTAAATGTAGAGACATATAGGTCCTGGTCATTAATAAGTTCACTGAGACCAGGAATATAAGTCATGTTGGAATCAGATGGGAGCATGTTAGGGAAATTTAAAAAGAAATGTATCCATATGGGAAGAAGACAGGTTAGGCAAAGGAGGATGTTATGCAGTCAATACTGTGTGTTTGGTATTTTTTAAAGATAGAATATACTCTAAGGGAAATAGAGGTATTAAATGTACAAGTGAAAGTATTTGAATGTTACATTTTTGAGGTGGCAATAAGAACTGTAATCTATTGCACAGTTTTAAAGCAATCACCTAAAACATTTGGAGGCACATCTGCTCTATTGGTGTTAGAAGATAAATTGTAGACATGGGAGATTGGTGAAAGAAATTCCTAGAAGAAATTCCTATCTTAAACCTTCAGTAGAATAAGGTTAGATGTTTATAAGTAAGGAAAAACTTTTAAAGTCTTTTTTTGCAAATTAAGACAATGAATATGAACATACAATTTAGTAGTATGCATCTATAAAAATGAAGTGTAAAATTCTGTTGCATTCATATGTAATGCTCTTCATCCTTAATTCGTTGTGTTTGAAACATGCCCTTTATTATGAATTCTAGCAATTCACAATTATAATTTACAGATTTTTCCATGGTTAGTTTTTTGGCCATACAAGCCCTTATGATTTAAGTTGTTAAAAATAAATGTGCTGTGAATGTTTTGCTGAGTAAGAAAATAAATGAAGAAAGAATTTACACAAGGAAGAAGGCACCCTGAACCAGGAGTCCTAATGAGAAGAAAACTTCATGATTTTCTTTATAATTAGGGAGTCACTTTTTCCCCCTAGAGAGGCATGTTTGAATTGTTCATTTTAGAGACTAGATGACAACAGAAAAAAAGAAGTTTCTGTTCCTGAGGAGACACTAAAAAATGGTTTCTCTTAACCTTCTCTGGAGGTTAAGAAACTGTGGGGCAATGTTATCAGAAGAAAGGTTATCTGTACAGTACCTAAAGCCAATCACAGACATGACCAGTGTTTTTGGTAAAAGAGACAATTTCTAAGACTCTTACAGGTATCAGTAATTAGGAGGGAAAGATTGGTGGGGAAGAGAGTTTAAACAATGGCAAGGATCACAAAGACTTAACGTATTTTATTGTGGTGGTGGTGTTTTCTGCTTGGTTTTCCTGGGAGGTAGTGGATATTAAGTTAGAAACAATAATGGGAAATGTCACTTGCAGTTGGGAAGTGTTAACATGGATATGGGGGCTTTAGGGAAGAAACAGGTTTTAGTCATGAGAGAAGGAATAGGATTTTTTTAATTAGGGGATGATGAACTCACTAAATGTGTAGTATAAATTTCTGTATACAGAGAAAAGTTGGGAGATAGTGAATAAAGAGAGATCATATAGAGATATAGGATAGTTTAAAATATTTGGCCTAGGAACTTAAGTTTTGAACATTGATTTATAAAAACATGACTAAAAGACCTGGGGATGTG